>KV417855.1:0-20657 GCA_001630335.1 Athelia psychrophila
AGATCCCTCTTGTAGGCCTCAAGAAATGGCAATCATTGAGCATCCTTTGTCGTGTTACGTCATCGGTCGCAGTGGTACTGGGTATGCACCACTTAAATCCCTCCTTCATACACTTGCACTGACCGCCCTACAGTAAGACCACCACCATGCTTTTCAAGATGCTCGGTATAGAAAATGCGTCCGCCATGCTGGGAAACAAGGATTCACCGAAACCTCGCCAGCTATTTGTCACACAGTCTCGCGTTTTGGCTGGAAAGGTGGAAGAGTATTTCTCAAAATTGATGGAAGCTCTTGCGACAGCAAATCAGACACCGAAGGAACTGGCTCGTTTGGCAAAAAAAACTCAAGCGCATCGCGAAGAAGCGGGCCTTGTAGATCTTGAAGATGACGTGAATTGGCGAAATGATCTTCCAGACCGATTCAGTGGATTGGAGGATCGTCATTTTCCGCTCTTCATCACTTTTGACAGGGTACGGGTCCTGTCAGCCGTTATATTTGATAGAAAATTAACCGAATTGTTCTCAATTGTTCAGCTCTGCAGCCTTCTAGAAGCGGACTCGAGCGGTGTCAAGCCTATTCTTTCGGACACAGGCGATGACCTCTTGAATTACGCACTTAGCGAGCAGAAGGCAGGAACGATGGTGTCATACGACATATTCCATCGAACATACTGGCCGCATTTCCCTCGAAGCCTGACTGAAGGCTTGGGTAAGATTCGTCGTGAACGTTTCGAATTGCAATTCTTGATATGTTTCCCACACCAGATCCTGCTTTGGTTTTCTCCGAAATCATGGGTAAGTCTTTCTACGTGACACTATATTTGAGCGTAACAAATCTTAAAATGCTTCTAGGTATTATCAAGGGCTCCGAGGCCGCACTTACCAGTCCCAAGCGCTTCCTAAACAAACAAGATTACACAAATTTGAGCCACCGCACACAATCGACCTTCGCATCGCAAAGGGAGACCGTCTATGATATCTTTCAAGCATACATGAAACAAAAAATGAGTTCAGGACATCGCGATTCCGCAGATCGGTGAGCTGAACAGCTGAATTGGCATATGCACGTTTAACGAGCATGGTTTTAGAACACATTCGATTTTGAACGCGCTATCCGCAGGACTTGTCCCAGGCAACAGGGTTGATTTCATGTGAGTTGCCACTTATTGATTACCCAAATTGATCGCTCATAGCAATACCAGCTACGTCGATGAAGTCCAGGATAATTTGTTAATTGACGCCCAACGTAAGCAAAAAATTACCCCGAGGCTCGAAGGCCTGCAGTCACTCGTTCTGAACATCATGACACAGTGCTTCGATACCTTTGCCGCAACCGTGATGGCTTGTTCTGGGCAGGCGACACCGCGCAAACAATCTCCGTTGGCAGTTCCTTCAGGTTCAACGACCTGAAAGCTTTCCTGTTCCGCGTTGAGGTCAGCATGCAATTTCACTCTAGCAACACATTTGTGGACTCATACTGCTTATAGGAACGAAATGCTCTTACAGCGGGAATCTCGGCTAACGTCATACACCCGCATACCTTCCAATTAGCAGTGAACTACAGGTCACATGCAGGCATCGTCAATAGCGCACACGCCGTGATAGATCTCATCACTTCCTTCTGGCCTTATGCGATCGACTCCCTTGCTCAAGAAACAGGCATCGTCGACGGTCTAAAGCCGGTATTTTTTCATGGTTGGAATGCAGACACCGTCAGATACGAGCAGTTTCTTTTTGGCGCGTCGTATGTCCTACAGCTCGACTTGATGCAACCAACTCTGACAAACTTTCACAGCGGGGCGCAAATTGAGTTCGGCGCTCAGCAATGTATGCTAAGCACAACACCAATTACAAAGTCACATTATTAACAGCCTCTACAGGCATTCTCGTTCGCGACGACCGAGCTAGGGATAAGCTCCGCGCCGAAGTGGGTGACATTGGTCTTATCATGTGAGTACATTTGATATCATTTTTCTATCCAGAGAGCCGGCTGACATGATGCAGGACATTATATGAGAGCAAGGGACTTGAGTTCAACGATGTAAATCTTGTCTCACTCCTGAAGGCGATCAGTGCTAAGAAAATAACAGGTTCTCCTCTACAACTTCTTTGAGGATTCCACGGCGGATCTCTCCCAGTGGCGTGTAGTCCTGAACGCATTGCCACAAGCGAGCCGTGGTACGCCTGCTCTTCGGCCTGCTCCCCGCTTCAACGACACTCGACATGCCGTAATCTGCAGTGAAGTTCGTCCCCTAATTTCCCTTGGATCTCATGAGCTCACTTCTTGATCAGCTCAAGTTCCTGTACGTGGCCATAACTCGAGCTCGTAAGAATCTCTGGATAGTAGACTGTTCAGATAAAGGGGAGCCTATGCGGGTACGTTCACCGGCATAATCATTTCCATGTAAACTCATGCACTGTAGACGGTGTGGGAAAGCAAGGATCAAGTGCAAAGTTGCACTCCAGGAGTTGACGTACCTCAACTAGCGGTATCATCGTCGCCCGAGGAGTGGGCAAACACGGGAAAATCTCTTTTTCAACACAAACGATATACCCAAGCTATGCACTGTTTTGAAAGAGCTGGCATGGTCCGTGAGGCGGCTGTAGCAAAGGCTTATTCTCTTCGCGAACGAGCTCGGGCCATTCTCGCCACAAACACCGCAGCTCAAGACGGTCGGCGGAAAGCTGCATTCACCGACGCTGCTGAAGCCTTTCTCGGATGTGCAGCTTCGGCAAAGAAAGTCAACGAGAGGCGCACGTACTACGGGATCGCAGGGGATTGCTTTGTTGTCCTGGATGCCTATCGCCGAGCTGCGGATGCTTACCTAGCTAGCGATTCGTTCTCAAAAGCAGCCATTAGCTACCGCAAAGCAGGATGCTTCCACGAGGCAGTCGAGGTTATAAAGCAACATCGACAAGACATGGATGCCAGCGTGGCGAACAGCGTGATGGACGTAGCACGTCTTCATTGCTTCCGGAATCATGAAATCAAGTAAGTCTCTATGTTACACATGTAAATGCAAGTCCTCATAATGCTATCTGCAGAGAATCTGAAATATTGTCGCAGGCGACACGGTTATTCGAAGGCGATTTGAATCAGGCTATGACCTTTCTCTCTGATTACGGCTTTGACTCTGCTCGAGCGACACTGTTACTCGATGCAGGAGACCCTGTGGAAGCTGCAAGAATTCAATTTGAGGGAGGTCGGTTGGAAGCTGGCATCAAAATATTGCTCAAGTCCATGGCATCCAAGCCCTGCGCCGAGTTTGCCGCCAAATGTACCATTGAGGCCCTTTGGAAATCACTTTCCTTCGGCATGGTGATCGGAAACGTTGTTGACAAGAAAATATTGGCCCGATGGCTGGACGTCGCTGGGACACTTAAGCGTGACGACCGCAGTATCTTATCCCAGCGCGATCTTGACGAGGTGAATGCTTTCTATTGATTTCATGTGAATCGAGCTTGATATTCCTTATGCAAGATTACAATGTTTAAAGCTATCCAGGCAAAAGACATGAAGGTCCTGGAACAGCTAGGCCTCCAATTCTGGAACGCAGGGAATATGGAGGCGGCCTTGCTATGCTTAGACCACATTTTCCTTGATCCGCCTCACCTTCACGAAATCGGTACCCTGGCCGCAGTCAACATCCTCGAGATGTTTTTTGGTTTTTCGACTCTTCTGCATGACGTTGCATGCCGGAAAGACCCGTGTGGGGACGCACCTATACGAAAGCTCTTTGCCTTAGAGGAGCTCAGAGAAGATGTATGTGCAGTGACCCCCAGCTCTATCCTCTACCGCGAGCTTGCCAACCAGAAAGTGGTCTTCCAAGACAAAGATGGTTACCGGAGCGTGTCTAGGAATGACATATCATGCGTTTTGAAGCGATACCTCACGGAACGACTCCGCCACAGGGTTTTGGAGGAAAATGAACTATGCAAAAGCGCCAAATCTTTCCAACGGCCTTCATACCCATGCCTAGATGCTCTGGTGGGTTTCTGCAAGACGCCTAAATGCCAGCAGCACCACATCAGGCCTGCGGACATCACGATATCATGGCACCAAACCCGGGTCAGGCTCCATCTGCTTCAGATACAAATATTTGCAACCCTGCATTTTGTCGACTTGGGGCCTGGAACACAGCGAGAGGATGAACAAAGGTAAGACTGGTGTTCCCCACTGTTTTGTTCGTTGAACTAATGGTTCAATGGTGCAGATATTGGATTGGCCGCCTTTCCGCCGAAATCAACCCTGACTTCTTTTTTCTGGGATGTCGAGAGAATCTGAATTTGTCCGTCATCCGCGGGAACGAGAGGTCCATGACAATTGTCATGAACTGGGTCAAACATATGATTTACAACGCGGATGCATTTGCACCCACATTTTTGACAGACTTTCTTCAAGCATCATTACTGGGCTTCGGACAGGATCCGCAAGGGACTTTGGAGGCCATTCGCCAAGCTCCATACTCAGCTCACTACTTCTGCCCTCCGGCAAAGCTCGTGCGGAAGGACTATAATATTTCCGTCATGTGTGATCTGGCGAGGTACTTTGACAAGTCTGACTTACTGTCTGTATCGTCTGGAGTTATGTTCTTCCAGTCAGTACTTCCGGTGCCCCTGATAACTTGGTCACCGCACTTATCCTTTACACCCTTATTTCGCAGACACGTTGTGACCACTATGCTGCCAATGAAGATGAGCCTCGCCTGCGAGATGGCAGAGGATATCTGCGCTACATTTGTGGTTCTAATGCGTCCTCGTCTGCACGGCATCACTCTGCCAAGGAGCTGGTTGCTTAAGGTGTTGAGACATGGTCACCCTAGAGGACATACTCATCTTCACGGCGTACTCATTGAAAGCATATTGATGTTCATCGGGAAAGTGCACGCAAGTCTGGATGCGGGTGAGCCACAAACTTCTTTTGGTAGTGATTGCGATTGTTCATATCATGCCTGGAAACTTATCAGCAAGAAACCATCCCTTCAGCCAGATACCTATATTTGCAAAACATGTCTACATTTTTCGATTGTAAGTCCGCAACCGTCACTCTTTTTTAACCTATGTTTGACACTTCGCTTCGAAGGTGTAGAGCCCTTTGCCTATGTAGGTTTAACTTGATCAAAACGAATAGCATTCTAACGGCAGTTTATTTATTCGTCAGTGGGCTATAACCTCAACAATTTCGCCCTTGGAGAAAGAATCTGCCATGGGCTATCGTCCTTCAACAGACGCGACAGAAGATCACCCGGATTGTACAGGAGGTCAGTAAATCATTTTGAAAGTTTGCTTGAGGGAGACTGAAACAAAGCGAAGGTACTTTGAGGCCAATCAATGGTACCGCCTTCGCCATGCCGTCTGTGCCTCGACGAGTGACTCCCCCATGGATGAAATAATTCAGTTGTACCAGGAAAACCCACGTTACCCCCTCGACACTCCACGTAATACTCTTCGCATCGTTTTTAGACGTGCAGACGATATCCCTACTCTCCTTAATATGCTCAAAAAAACGATCTCCACAAATTGTGGACTGCCCTCAGGAAACGTAACGAGATCTACTGGCTCTGTCGTAGCACACCCACCAACCGGCGAACGGGGTGTCAATCTGATGACTGAGACTGAGTTACCTCCTGGTGGTCAACAGCAGCCAGATCTGTCCACAGAAAATACCCTTGGTCATATTGTTTCCGCCAATGCTGGTCCACATATATCCAGCCAGGACGGTGATTCTACCGCTGTAGCGACTGCATTGTCCACTGCGAATCATGCGCAGTCGGATTCCCTCGCTGAGGCCAGTCCTCACGCCAAGGACGCAGAGCTGCAGGACGAAAATGAACACGAAGAAGAAACGAACGAGCCTCAAATGGACCTCACCATCGATGCCGATGCTCTCGCCCAGTCAATGCAAGACACAGGCGATCAGGTCTTATACGATGCTCCTACGGAAGAGCAAATACAGGCAGCTCTTCGCATACAAATAGCCTATCGCCAACTTCTGCGCTACCGCCGCACATCTGCCCGGACAGGCCTATCAGCGGCAAGAGATCGTCAATTTGTCAACTGTAGGCTAGAGTCAGAGAAGATGGATTGGCCCAGGGGAGGTTTCTGTCTTGCTCCACCTCGTTACCGTATTGTTTTCCTGGGGCCGATTCCTCACTTGCTTGTTTGCTTGGAGCGTGCACGCACCGTCGCATCTGAAGATGCATCGAAGGCAAAAAGACGCGTAGCTTTCGCGAAACATCGAGATCTGGAAGAAGTACAAGCGAAGGTGAAAGCAGCCAAGTAAGTGTCTTTCATATAATTTTTGATATTCTTTACGCTAACATTCATCAAGTGACATGGTGGGTAGAGTGTCTCGATTCGAGGAGGCTCTTGGTCCTCAAGGCGCTGTCCATCGAACTCGAGACCACATGAAATTGAAACAACTGGTAAACGACGCCATCGCCCTCATTCGCAAGCTATCATGCGCCGACCTGCTGAAAGATGATTTGGATCTCGTCGTGAAGGCGATTATCAAACAAGGACAGCTGCCAGCTAAGAAACCAAAGCCAGTCTTGAATATGGAGACCGATGATGAATTCGAATATGATTACATGTAACAAGAGAACGCTACTACATGGTGTAATGACGTACACAGTACATACTTAATTACTCCTGGCCTCGGCAGATTGATTACTTACCATGACAATGAATCCTTCATGGAGGAACGCCTGCGCCTGCAGCGGAAGCACCTAGATGTTACTAGCAGCTCACAACGGAATACGTTGGCTGCAAAGATATGCTTATTTTCTTGAGTCCGATGCCAGCTGTATGCAGCCTCCATAAATTCGAGGATGTTGACGTTGAAGGTGCAAGCGGCGAGTGTGGTGGTGCTTCTCCGTCGTTCGAGGCCTTTGATGTGCCAAGGCAAATATAAACCTTGCCGCATTTCCCTTCGCCGCTTATTATTTATAGGCGTTTGCACAAGAGTTGGCAGAGACTGTTTCCGCGTCGGTTTGGCGCATTTTCGCTGCAAATCTCGCGAGGGCGATAACTCTGCAATGCGGGCACGTAGCACCATGTATATTTAGTGAAAATTTATCCATTTTTTAATGGCTAGACGGCCCCGCCATTTTCGAGACGATCCGAGGGGATCTGGCTGACCGACTTTCCGCCCGTGCTAATTGCAGTGCTTATGCTATTGCTCTCAAACTAGTGGGAAAAAATACAATGTAAGATGCAGTAACTGGTTGTATATACATCATTGATGATACCCTATGCGAGCTGTCAATAGGAGTGATTCGGATATTGCGCTGTAGCTCTGTGGTCTCAGTCCAATTAGGATCCGGTGCTCTTTTTCCATACAATATACCATCAAGGGAAAGCGTAGGGAGTAACGAGTAGCTAATCATTCACATGATAGATTAGTAGAGGTATGGAGAGTTGGTACACACCGGCGGCCACGCACAAAGAAGGCTTTCCGCTTGGCTTGTTCACCCGAAAGAGCCCAAGCACGAGCACGTATAGCTGTGCGTCGATCAAATGAGCTTTCGTCAACGAAGACCGTCTGTTCTGGCATGTATTGGGTGCCATACTGATAGTAGTAGGCTGCGCGTTTCTCCTCACTGCGTTCGAGGGCTTCTCGAGTGAGCTGCGGGAGAGTGGGTACGAGATTGTGCGATTGAAAAGCCAAAACATACCTTCTTCATGGTAAATCCACTCCGTTTCAATGCTCTCCAGATAGTACTATTATCAACTGTGGTCCCCTGTCATTTCTCAAGCAGTTCCCACATCTCGTCTAGGTAAACGTCGGGCCTGTGACGGACTGTGCCTTGTAGGAACTACCTGGTTATTGGAGAACTTCTCTAATGCTATTATAGCGGTGGGCACGACATACCTAGACATCAACAGCAGTAATACTCCGCTTAGCACCACGCAAATCCTTGGCCGTGCGCCTGCGACCAATCAAGCCCTTGTGACGATATTCGGCCAGTAACCTTGCAATAGAACGATATGTACAGCGCCCCCTCTGTGCATCGAACGATCGAATCGATATCCAGATGCCTAGCCAGGCTGATAATGACCTCACGAAGGTCATCCAAGCACGGTTTTCCGCGAGTCATGATGAGAGTAAGAGAAAGAGCACCGGATCCTAATTGGGCTGAGACCACAGAGCTACAGCGCAATATCTGAACCACTCCCATTGACAGCTCGCATAGGGTATCATCAATGATGTATATATAACCAGTTACTGCATCTTACATTGTATTTTTTCCCACTAGTTTGAGAGCAATAGCATAAGCACTGCAATTAGCACGGGCGGAAAGTCGGTCAGCCAGATCCCCTCGGATCGTCTCGAAAATGGCGGGGCCGTCTAGCCATTAAAAAATGGATAAATTTTCACTAAATATACATGGTGCTACGTGCCCGCATTGCAGAGTTATCGCCCTCGCGAGATTTGCAGCGAAAATGCGCCAAACCGACGCGGAAACAGTCTCTGCCAACTCTTGTGCAAACGGCTGTAAAATGCTGCGGCCGAACGCAATTGTTATTTATCACGAGACGGACCGTTGTCTCCGTTGTCTCTCTTTCCGCTTCACGATTTGTTCACGATACCTTTCTCCTTATTTTCAACAATCTATCGCTTTCCAGAGCCTGCTTGGTGCCTGCGCTAATATGTAGTTATAGGAGCACCACATGGTACAGCTGGAGTTGCCTTAATTGCTCAGCGCTTATCCAATGCATCTGACAACAGTGGCAGTGCACTGTTTGCTCTTTTACTTTCATCTCTTTTTGGGTGATCAGCGTCTCCCTAGTCTGGCAACTTTTCCTGGAAATTTCCTTTCGCCTGTTCAACGGACTGTTTTAGCTCCGGTGTTGAGTGCCCTGTTACGGTTCTTTTGGGTCTAGCTCGTAATCAATTCTTGGCACCGCGCTTAATCCCGATTTGGCGACGCCCGACAGTCCCGATCGCAAAGACTGACTTCAACGGCGGCGACGCTCGGCGACGCCGTCCTCATCGTTGTTGTGAACAAGGAAGTGTTGTTGAGCATTTTGTATGATCTAAGAACCCGTATGCAAGTTTCTCTAATATCTATGGCTTCATTATATTTTTCTACACGGCTTTTTCAATGCAGTTCACAATTACAGTACACAATTTGCTACATATAAGCCCCCCCCTCCCGAGAACAGCTTTATGAGGTACTGCGCGTCACTTTTGAGACAATAAAGTATTAGAATCTAGCCTTCAAACGAGACAGTTTCTTCTACCCTTTGTCCCCGGACCCCAAGCCACCCGCGCCACCAATAATACTCTCCGAGTCGCTGTGCAACTCCCAAAAAAATTATACAAATATTTCAGCGCCATAATGAACTACAGCCCATCTATGCTACAAACATATTTGTTCTTCTCAAGGGTCCCACCGCGGACACCTCAACGGCGACACTCACTTCCCATACCGACGCCACAGTGCACGGACTGAGGCCGCGATTTCGGCAGGGCGGCCTGGGCGGCGTCCTAGAGAAGATTTGGGTTAGTGCAATCTGGGGATCTGTAACAGGTAACTCTACACTCTTTTAGCTCTTGTCCGCGTCTGCAAATGGTCAAGGGCTTCCGGAGGCTTCTGGGTCACGCTACTCTTTATATATATTCAGCTTCACAAAGTCCAATTCAACGACCAGCGTCCCACCGGCGCCTTCTCTACCACCAGCATTTTATGGAGTCTTCCAAGTTCAAGATGTGTAGGCTTGGTGACTCGATTTGGATGAGCAATTATCACACCGCGACAAACTGATAACAATGTATGCTTCACGGAGGAACCCCTACGCCTTGCCTAGGCCCCCGGAAGCTCCCCCCTATGCTTGTCCGGAATATTGGCCGAATTCGGGCCTCAAGTACGCAAAAACGGCTAAACATAGTCACGTGATAGCCACAAAATCCTCCCGATTTTGCGCCGCGCCAGCAGTGGAGGGTTAAACATATGCATGCATATGGATATCCCCGTCAATGTATATGCATGTACAGTTCATACTAAGAAGCCCCCCGTCTGCCATATCGTGTGTATCATGCTGAGTAGGCCGGCCTTTTCTTGTTGGCGCCACCACTGGGGACACGGATTGTGAGCTTGAGCATGTTGCCGAGAACACGGCCAGCTGACTCAGGCTTTGTTCAAGAATTATTTTGCGAGATGTTGTGGACCTGTGGTATGCGGGGATAGCGGAACCCGAACATCATTTCAAGCTAATGTTATAAAGATGCGGGATAAATATGTTGTGTGATTCAGTATCTGCATGCAGTGCTCAGAGCGGGGGCGCAGTGAGCATTTATCGACTGTTGTGCATTGATATAGAAATTACCTGCCGGCATCTGGTTGCAGACCGCGGTTTGGCAGGCGGGTGCTAGGTATGATTCACAAAAAAAATTGAGCCCGTTGGCCTCAAGTACGCAAACTCTGGACAAAGATGTGCTCATTTGAGCTCAAATCGCCCTCAAATACGCAAAAAGCAGACAAAGATGAGGCCAATTTTGGGCCTCAAGTACGCAAAAATCCGGACAAGCATGGGGGGAGCTTCCGGTGCCTACGCCCCTTAACAGGTGGTCGACAGGTGCCGACCTTCGAAAATGTGTGACATCAGCCTACCCACGCCCCGGCCCGCCGAAAGGAAACCAAGTCTCGCGTTGTCCAAAGGCGTGCACGTGGCAATCGGCTGGGACAGCTTTCTTTTTCTTTCTTTCCGCTTCACAACCTCCATTTTCAATAATTGGCTGCTTGAGCATCATAGTCGCCTTAATTTTCCATTGAATTGTACCTCCGAATTTTTAGGCACCTTTTCGCTGGATGTCGCTTGTAAGTCGTCGAATCAACGTCACCTAGTTCGGGTGATCAGCGAGGATCAGCGCCGCCCAATTCTGGCGAATTTCTCTGGAGAATTATTTTGCGTCTGATCAGTGAACTCTTCTGGGACTCTTTCAAGGCTCCAGGGCCTCTTCGGGCGTCTTTGTAATAGACAAGGGCTTCCCTAACAATGATGGAATTCCCATTTCTACACCGCAACAGGTAAGCCATCTACCAAGACGCGGTGGCTACTAATATGTAGCCTGCTGCTCGAAGGATGAAAGTCAGTCACTGGGACCTTACGGTAGACAGCACTCGTGCGCGTGAGAGGTCATGAGCTTTCGTGGATAAGCCTTGGTACTAGGCAGCCTTTTAGCATTTCGTGGGCTAAAGCCGAGCGACCGTGGGTCCACACTCTGCCTCGTTCCTTGGATCCTTATCATCAATCGAAAGCGCCGAAATTTATTTCTCTCACTACTCGAATCCCTCAGCCATGTCTTCACAAAATAGTCATGCACACCTGAGCATCAACTCGCACGCAGCTTTTATCGATGCGCCTGGTCTCTCGGCAAATCCAGCTATACAGCCAATGAAAGCAGCATTATATTTCAAAAATGCTGATGACTTTGGCGATTGGCGCATCTTCCTGAATGGCCGTGCAATTCAAAACTTGCGCGAAGCTCGCCGCGGGGACAAATCTTATTTCAAAAGCATTTTCAAAAAAATGAAGTACGTTTTCTATCGCTCGCTCTTCTAGATCTGAATACCGATATAGATGTGATCAGAGAGCTCTCCCATGGTTATTTTTCTGCTGATAATCAGAAGAAGCTCAACGGAGGCTCAAGCTCCGGCGTGCCGGTCTATGAGGCTAAAGTGAACGGCAATACGCGACTCGTTGTATGGATCACAGTCACAATTTATTCGCTAGAGTTGACTCTATCTACAGTATCAAGTCGACTGTGTTCCGGACCTCGGGAATAATGTATGTCTCCTCGCCTCTGAATCATTCATCACTACACAGCATCAATCTCACTGGCGCACGCAGAGTAAATCTCAAGGTATGTATCATTATGAATGCACAAAAGCCTCGTTTGATCATACCACCGGGCGAATAGCCATCAGAATTTTTGGTATTTACAATCACAACCAACTCGAGCGACTCTGGGATTCCATCGGTATACATCTGGCCAACAAGGGGCCGGAGTATCGCAGGAAGTAGGTCACGGTATATGGTTCGCCACATTCGATCCTTATCATTTCTTGCTTCACAGTTGTATTGCCCGTATTCCTATCTTACCTGGTGATCGATATTACGCGCCCGCAGTATGGCCCGGAGAAGAGGCGAGTGATGTTGGACAAAGTTCTACTCTACTCGACATCCCCCCCGAAGACCTCAAAGACGTGAGTTGTCGGCATGTGCATCCCTGTATCTTTTCTGAAAGAACTTATCATAGCTGCATTCTCTCTTGACGTATGCAACCACAATCTGACTCGTTAGTATTTGTTCCTTACTCGGCAGAATCCTCAGGCTGCAAAAGTTCAACAACTTCTCTCAAGCTATGCTAAATAGTACGTCACCATTCAATTATAATCCTTTCTCCCTAGTAACCATAATCGCAGGCATAATCGCCGACCGTGACGTTTCACATGTCTTCCTAGTCTCGTGAGTGGACCTACAAAACGCTTCTCAATCATCTAACAAATGCCAAATGCTCTTAGTCCCCAGGAACAACGCGTCGTTGACCACACATCGTCATGCTACGTGATCGGACGAAGCGGGACAGGGTGATTCTCAATAGTTTTCACACATAATATTCAGCTAATGATGCAATGTCAGGAAAACGACCACCATGATGTTCAAGATGCTCGGCATGGAGAACGCCTGGAAAACGCAAGCAAGCAACGACTTGTCTCCAATCCGTCAAATCTTTGTCACAAAGTCACGAATCCTGGCCGGAAAGGTTCAGGAGTACTTCTCAAGCCTTTTGGAGTCTCTGGATATAGGTACCAAATCTCTGCACGAGCTGGCTGCTCTCGCCAAGGAAGAGCGCGTTCACGAGGAGGATATTGATGAAATGGATCCCGATGATGATGACATGGATTGGCAAAAACATCTGCCGGCTAGGTTTAGTGAACTGAAAGACGAACACTTCCCTCTGTTCACCACGACAGACAGAGTGAGTAGTACATCTTTCCACTTTCCGCTTATAGATAGCTTAATCCTTTGAATTGCAGTTGTTTCAGATGATTGAGGCGGACCTCTTTGGTGTCGAAGCTGCGAATGGTTCCCCTCTGCGTGAAGTCACGACTACCAACACTGGCCCTTCCCGAAGGAGGACAGGATCCTTTGTTTCTTATGAAGTATTTCTCCAGGCGTATTGGGATCACTTTCCCGAGAGCCTCACGAAGAACTTGGGTAAGTGTGTCTAGGTCAAGCCTCCAGGTTTAGGACTTAACACAGTTTCTATTGAGATTCCGCATTGGTGTTTAGCGACATTATAGGTATGCATCCTTCTTGTTTGGTCTGCGGCTTTACTGCCTTTGACCAACACTCTCCGTAGGTGTCATCAAAGGCTCGGAAGCAACAATGGATACTACCCCGCACTTCCTTGATCGAGCAACATATGAAAACCTGAGCTATCGTACCAACTCCAGCATGGTTCCTCACAGACACAGTATCTATACTGCATTTGAATACTACGCGCGACTGAAACACAATCGTGGGGATTATGATTCGGCCGACCGGTGATTACTATTTCTGCTCATGTATGGCATGTAGCCTCACGAGTCTTTTCAGCGCCCACTCCATCCTCGATGCCTTCAAGAAAAGTAGGTTGTCAGTGGAGAAAAAAATCAATTACATGTCAGTGCACATTTCTACTCTAGTTGCCTACTACATATATTTACACTTGCAACAGCTATGTCGATGAGGTACAAGACAATCTTTTGATAGATGCTAAAAGTAAGCATGATCTCAATTCAACTGTTTCCACTGTCACTCTGAAAATGCTATTGTAGTTCTCCGAATGCTATGCAGCAATCCAAATGGCTTGTTCTGGGCGGGTGACACAGCGCAAACAATTTCCGTCGGAAGCTCATTCAGATTCGAAGATCTGAAATCGTTCCTGTTCCGCGTTGAGGTTAGTGAATGTTGGTCTGTTTAGAGGACTCATCTCAATATGTGTACAGAGGACTTTGACCGGCAAGAATGCGGCTAACATATTCACCCCCCCTACGACGTTTCAACTGGTGATCAACTACAGGTCACACGGGGGCATTGTCAGATGCGCCCATTCCATCATAGAAATTATCACCACATTTTGGCCCTATGCAATTGATAGTCTGGCACCAGAGAAAGGTATTGTCGATGGTCCCAGACCCATACTGTTTCATGGATGGGGCTCCGAAAGTCAAGGCCACAAGCAATTTTTCGCGGACATAAAGTTGGGAACAGTTTGTGACTATTTGCTCGCCACTAATGTCATTAATAGGGAACCGATGGACTCTGATATTGAATTCGGAGCAGAACAATGTGAGTCTTTCGAGATTCGAGATTCGACAGCGCCCAATCCCCTCGGCTTACACTGTTGTACAGGTATCTTGGTTCGCGACCATGCCGCAAGAAATAAACTTCGCGCAGAGATTGGAAACGTCGGAACCATTATGTACACTTATAAACATTTTTCATTCAATGCGAGACTCACGGGCATGCAGGACTCTATATGACAGCAAAGGACTTGAGTTCAATGATGTAATCATCGAAAGTCTGCATTTGAAGCCATTGCTAACATATACTTTACAGGTCCTCCTATACAATTTCTTCCAAGATTCAACCATCGAATTCGGAAAGTGGAGAGTGGTTTTAAACATGCTGGAGTCGTGTGAATTCTCCGAACCATTACCTACATTTGACAATGCCCGCCACGCCGGCATTTGCAGTGAGGTTCGTGCAGGCAAGCCATTTACACTATATACACCATTTCTGACAAATGTGCAGATGAAATTTTTGTACGTGGCTATCACAAGAGCCCGACAGAATGTCTGGATCCTTGACGACTCGCTGAAAGGCGAACCAATGCGGGTAAGAGTTCTATATCGCCACTGATATCAGGGACACATGTAATTATCCCATGACAGATGTTTTGGAAGAAGAAGAAATTGGTAGATACCTGCGTACCAGGCGATATTGTACCTCACCTTGCGGTCCCTTCGACCACTGAGGCCTGGAAGAAGAAAGCGAGGTCATTTTTCCGAAACAGGCGTTATCTTTACGCGATGGAGGCTTTCGAGAAGGCTCATATGGAACATGATTCGCTTGTCGCCAGAGCATATTATCTTCGTTTCGAGGCTCATAAAATACCCATCAAGAGAGGCCCTCGTGGCGATGCGGCATCCAAAGCTGCGTTTCTGAGTGCTGCCGAAGCGTTTCTCCTTTGCGCAGCTCCGGCTGCTACCCAAAAATATCTCAGATTTGCCGGTGACTGCTTCGTGGCCTCCGGAGAAGACAGTAGAGCGGCAGATGCCTACTTCAAGGCAGGCCAATACGAGGTCGCTGCGAAGCTATATCGAAAAGTGGGACGTTTCGATGACGCCGTCAATACAATCCAACGGTATCCCCAGAACATCCCTGCTGATGTGGCAACTAGCATTATGGACGTAGCCCGCCTAGTTTATCTCAGAGATCCGCACTCTCGGTACGTATGTCACTTTGGGATGGTTCTGTTCAGGAAAGTTCAAAGTCTATTTTAGACGCTTGACCACAGCGCACAAAGAGAAACTCTTTGCCACTTCAAAAGCCGCCCTACAGTTTGCTGAGGATTATGATCTTGACGTCGCTCGCGCAATGCTGCTGCTGAAGGAGAAAAAACCAGCCGAAGCTGCAAAAATTCATCATGCAGAAGGGCGCATTGAAAAATGTATCAGCATTCTACTCGAGAACCTTGAAGACCGTGCTTGCACAGACCCCGCTGCACATCTCGCTGTCCAAGCAATGTGGAGCCATCTCTCTTTCGGGGTACCTGTAGTCAACGCAGTGGAAAATCCACTGTTTGTGCAATGGCTTGGACTTGGAAAACAGTTGATCCATGTATCAACGATTACAGAGCGCCATCGTGACGAGGTACTGTCCATACACACTTCGATTCTTTCAATCAGCTGACGCGACCATAATTTCAATAGATAACAATGTTCAAAACTCTAGTAGAGGGAAATGCTCATGGCCTGCAGCAGTTGGGCCTCAAATTTGATCAGCAGGGGAACAAAGCGGCAGCACTACTCTGTCTCGACCACATTAACAAGATGTCACCCCCAATCGGCGAAGCTCAAACTATCAAAGAAGGCATCGAGTTGCTCGAATCCTTCCTCGTGTACGCTCAACTGTTGCACGATGCCGCGTGTATCAAAGACCCAAGCAGAAGTCGAACTGCCCAGCGGCTTTTTGCCTTCACAGCGCGCGCAGAAGACCTCTTCACCATCTCTCGCGGGACTTTCCTTGCTGGTATAGACGCACCTTTCATAGAGAAAGATGGGATACGTGCGCTGTCTTCGCAAGATCTTGAGCGAGCGTTTAAAAAAGGACTTTCTGACCGCCTGAAAGTTCGGGTAATGGAAGTACACCAACTTTGTCGCACAGCCAGGATCTTCACACCATGTCTTAATGATTTAATCGGTACATGCCGGAGAAAAGAATGCTGGCACGGTCACTTTGGCTCTGCCGCACTCGATTCTCATTGGTATAACGATCGGGTCCGAATGTGTGTGCTACATATTCAAATATTCCAGCAACTCCATTTCATCGACATCGGCCCCGAACATGGCAAGGAGAAGAGGTAAGTTGGATCGTCTGCGGACATTTACACCACACCGCTAAATCCAGTTCTCAGTTATCTCGTCAACAAGTTTTATGAAACGCTCAATCCATACACACACCACTTGGGCTGCCGAGCAAATTTGGATCTAAAGCGCACTCCTGCAGTCGAGCGGGCGCTGTGCGCTGTCAACGACTGGGTGGAGCACGCTATATACACCAGTAACCCCCACTATGCCGTGAACTTCATAACAACATTTTCGCGTGCCGTTGCGCTCAACTTTGAATACAAGGGTGGAAGAGCTATCAGTTACATCCAAAGAGCACGTTCTATGACATATCAACCCATCCAGGGACTTGTTCATGAATCCCCACTCGGCAGCCTGTATATTATGCGCGGGCTGGTGGACTTTATGCACGGCCGTCAACCGTGGAGCGCTGATGTCGGTGTCATGTTCGTCAAGTAAGTTTCATCAGCCTTTTCTTCCAACCACACTATTTTAAACTTCCATTATTCAGGCACGTTGTCGAAAGAAATCTCAGAATAAGCATCAGCCTTCTCTGCGATATTATCGAAAGGTTATGCGGGTCGTTTGTCATTTGCCGGAGACTAAAAAGCTCGGCTCCATTGCATGGTGTCATCCTACCGAGATCTTGGCTCTTGGCTCTCACGGAATCTGGTGATTATGAAAGGAGGATAAAACATACAGAACGATATGCGATCCTTGGGCCACCTGTTCTGCAGTTGATAAAGCAATTGCACATGGGTGTTGGACTAGGTATGCAGCTATTGTTGACTGATTGCATCCACACTTAAACTGATTTGTCTCAATCAGACCAACTTTTACATGATGGGCGTAGTATGACAAACCAGTTTGGCGCTGTTCGAGATCCGTTTGGCGAGGTTCGCGCTGTTTTCGTTCACCGCTTGTGAGTACTTACCACTCACCGTTGGCTACCATTCGTCCTCAATAATGTATGCCAGATGTCGAGCTATCTGCCTTTGTAAGCTGCTCTTCGTCACTAACCTATGATGCTGGCTGATCCTCGCGTTTTAGTGGCGTATAATATTCGTGACACTGGCCCCTTCAATAACACAGTCGTAATGGGGTTTGCTTCGCTCAATAAAACTGGCAGGCCTTCGCATTTTTTATACAACCGGTATGCTCTTCACTTTTACAGCTCCGATAGCACAGCTAAGGAAAACATCGAGATTCTTCGAAGCGAAGGATTGGGCACATCTTATTGCTGCATTGTTAGAACCGAGAAGTTCTTCCCGTACGGATGAGTTGGTCCAGCTTCATCAAAACGGCCTACCGCAATATTCTGCTTCAACAATGCAGGCGGTGCGTCGCATTACATTCCAAAACTATCAAGATATTCCGAGCATTTTGGGACTTGTACCACAACCACCTCCCATGCTGAAAACTCAAAGGCAACGCAACGATCAAATTTCCCACACGCACAATACCAACCAGGTTGAAGCTCAGAAAAATGCCAAAGGGGGGTATACGACACCGATGGTCAAAATTCTGCCAGTGGATAGGAGCCACTCAGAGCCGCCGGAAGATCTCATCGACGTCAATCCCCTTGGGCTGATTTCTCATACTGACGGCTCTCTTGCTACCGAGGAATACCCTGAAGAGCAGACGACCGCTGCACGGGTCATACAACGATTTTATCGCCGTCAGATGTCCCGTATCCCATGCACTACAGGAACAGACAAAGCAGGGGTAAGAACTCGGCATTTCCTTAGATGCTGGAAGGCTTCTAAGCAAATGGAGTTCGGCCGTCGCTCTCGATATCGTCTCATGTTTTTGGGCCCCTTGCCACATCTACTTCTTTGTCTCGAGCGTTCCCAAAACGTGGCTTCCCATCTCAAGGCGGCAGTCAAGAAACGTTTGACCGGTGATACTCACGAGCAGCTGGAGGAGCTGCAAAGGCATATGAGTCAAGCGAGGTACGTGCTTTCCCCTAAATGAACACACGGATATAGATGAAATGATCTCCTAGTTTGCTGTTGAGAGAAACACTTCGACTGCAGAAGGTGCTTGAGCCCCATGCCAGCTTTCACAAAACCCGAGATGTCTCGTTGTTGCAGGCGCACGCGACAACTGCTGTGGCGCTTTTTAGAGGCCTTTCATGTGCCAAAGAGTTGGAGGAAGACATCGGCCTTGCCGTACAGGGACTGCAGCTTGAAGTGTCGCAAACCAAGAAAAAGGGGAAGAGGCCCCAGTTGAACTTGGATGAGGGCGAAGGGTATTAAGGTTATACATCATGATAGTTCGTCAGAGCCAGTAGTTATACCACAACTATTTCGATACTTCTTCTTCCGTCTTTTGCTCCAGAACACGCCGCGGCCAGTGGGAATTGACTTCGTATTTACAGAGCTCCGATGCTAGTTTTTGATTGTAAGGCAGAAGGATCGATGTGCGTGTGTCCAGTGTTGTAACGGTATCTAGGGAAGAAACGCCTGTGCTTGAAGCCCCCAGATGCGGGCGTATTCCCCTTGTCGCTTCAATAGCTCATCGTGCGTCCCTTCCTCGACGACCACTGAATCGTTCATGTACCTGCCGTAACTTCGTTGAGAAAGCCGTTCAGCAAAATAGAAGAAGCTCTCACAGGATAAGGTCCGCATGCCGGGTAAGATTGCCAAATCTATGGGAGCTGAAAATCATGCTTTTATTCCCTCGGAGGTTCCTCAGTCTCTGGAAGAGATCTATAAAGTGCATAAGTCGCAGGTAACGTAGATAACGCTAATCGAGCTTACCGTGCTCCGCAGTAGGGTCAAGAGATGCACTCGGCTGAGAGTGATATTAGGCAACTTCAAAACAAACATTGAAGTTGGCTCCTACCTCATCGAACAAAAGTAGCCCAACCTTGGGTTCAGAAGTAGTAGTACGCATAAAGGTCCTAGCCCTGTGATGCTTTCGTCAGATCGCAGTGATCAAGGGAAGAGCCATGCATGCTTACACGGCCAACCTCTGCATTTGACCACCGCTCAGGGATGTGGTGTTCGTGGTCTGCATCCCACCAGCCCCACGCACCCTCGAAAAGCTAACTGGCCGGCCAAACAGTGTCTTCGTGCCCTCAGGTATGCCTGAGTAGTGATCCCGGACAGGACGATCCAGGTACGTGTCGAAGCCCTCTGTCCGTTCAATATGGGTAGTTAGTTTTTGTGTTATATATTGAATGTAAATGTTGTCTAGCAAAAGTGAGACGCCCGTCAAGTTATAGGTCGGTGGTAGGGAGAGAGGGAACGTAGAAACGTAAACTAAGTTCTCTTACGTAGAAGGAAGAGGTGGAGATAGAAGCTGGACGACCTGTTTTGGCGGTTGCACCGGCTTGTCGAGCGTTCACAGGCTTTCGACATACTCTAGCTGTCGTATTCCTTATTCTAGGGACTGCCGTTTCTCGGAAAGGGTCTCTTGGCCGTTTGCGACGAGTTGCCATAGAGACAGCTCAAGTTCAGTCAACTATACCCGTACGCGACTTTGCACAAGAGTTGCTAAAAGTAATCCTTACACAGGAAGTAAATAGGGCCGTGGCTCTTTGAACGTAACCTATTCCAAAGAAAGTTTCACCCTGGACCTGTTGAGACGCATTCGGGTGTGGATGTACGGTCGGCAGTGTCGGTAAATTAAGTGCGCATCTAGTAACACCCGCGGTTACCTAGTCCATACGGCGTACTGGTGGTGGTTTTCGACAAGAGTATTTTTCGAATCCCTTTTCATGGTATGACTTTGACTAGCGCGCCTATATGCTGGGAAGACTCCCTCTCTAGAACTAACTACCAGCCTTATAGGTCTCGGACTCCAACCTTCTGGACGCTCGGCGGTATAGACACGATAAGGTCCTGATGTGCGTAAAGGGAGATAGCCATTGCGAGAAGCTGCGCAGTAATAAGAAAATGATTAGCACGTTGAAAGCGTCTAGTTTCTTTTGTATCCTGAACCGCTGGGTCTTTTACGGGTACTACTTCTGTTCCAATAACTTCGGCGTGCTGAGCCACCCCGTCTTCTTAAACAGCTTGCCGAAGGT
>KV417855.1:27765-38076 GCA_001630335.1 Athelia psychrophila
CTCTTAACTCTTGCTTCTGTACTCCCACATACATTAACTCTGAGCCCCTTTCCTGCACGATCCCCCTATCCCCAACAATATTGTTTCCATTGATATATATTATCATACCACGATGCCCTGCACTTACATTTCATTTCAGGAGCAGGCCGAGGTGGCGATCTTCGTGGACCGCACCAAAAGCAACATGCCATTCGAGGATCAGCTCATGCTGAGTCCGGTGGACATCGAGCACAACAATATAATGGGCATGCGTGCTGCCCTGGTGGAGGCGGAGAACGAGCGTCGCGTCAAGCACTCATCTGGCAAGAAGCAAGTGCCCGTGTACCGCGAGCAGCATGGCAAGGTGAGTGGCGTCAGTGGCTCCGCCTCTTGCAACTCATCATCCTCCCGCAGGTCGAGAAAGACATACCTTCACCCCTACTCTCAACTGCCAAGTCCCAGCAAGCTTCCAACTTGTCCCAGAATACGTCCAGCCCAAGACCTCCGCAGCAACACTTCTAAAGGAAAAGGCTCTCAAGAATCTGAATGGTAACAAGTCACGAACGATCCTCGCCCCGACGCCCTTCTACACGGACGCCTTCGTCGCCACAGCTCCCGTTTCGACCTCGCCGGCCACCAGCGAATTCGAAGGGGACTCCGCCGCCTCCAACTCCACACCGGCCCTCTCCACCGACAGTGGACTCTCCTCATTCGACTCTATCGATTCAATCTACTCTCTTTACTCTGAGTCCGATGTCGAATCCTCTGAGTCCGTGTCCCTTCCAATTCCCCGATCTCAATCCCCTCAATTCTGCTACGACTCCTATGGCAACATCACTTTCCCGGGAAGGAGCGCTATCGTGGACAACGACTACGCCCACTCTATCAAGCACAGGTCCAACTGAGTCCCCGGTGAGTCTTGAATCTCTGTTTTCTGTGAGGCTGATAGTTTCGCTTTGGTGTGATATGTATAGTCACATTCTGGGTCCAAGATATTTTACGCATCGGGGCAGGGGGCACTGGATCGTACCGCAAGAAAACTCAAGAACATATTGGACCAAGGGCTAAAATATCGTTCAAACTTCGGGGTCCAGGTGAGTTATCAGCTCGCATCGAGTCGGATGCGGTGACGCTGACTTGGCGCGCTTATTTATACAGGCATATCATCTCGTGGTAGGGGCCACAGTTCAAACCCAAGGACTACGTCTATACAGCTCTAAATGGACAGTATTTCACGGAACCAGGTGTGTCGTCAGCTCTTATTCTAATTCTTCCTACGAGATTGACTGCTACCCCTCCCCCCACTCAAGTTAGGCCATCGAAACGAAAATATGGATCCTGGGAGAATAACAAGAATTCGGCAAGACCGCATGTATCGCTTGACCGGGAGGAGCGACGCTTGGCAGGAAGATATCGATGCAAGATTAAATTCATGGCAGAGTACACAAACGGCTCGCCACACTAACCATCAAGATCGACCGAAGAATGTGCAGCGGATGGGAGGCTGGAACCGGGGGTGAGGTGTCATGTCCAACGGCCTCTTATCAATATCGTTATTTTTCTGACTTGGATACATATGCGATAGGTTGATGCATGCAGCCATTCATCGGGGCAGGTGGCGTTGGATAGCATCGGAAGACATTTCAAGGAACGACTGGGCATGCTGCGGAATTCGAGTTGTGGTCAAGTAACGTCCAGTAAAGCAAGGTGAGTTATGATATTATATTCTAACCGTATGTGAAGCTGACTCGTTTACTGGGGTGTATCAGGGTGTATCCTCTCAACCACGGCAGGGGCAAGATTAATTTATAAGGGTCACTCGGACGGCATCGCGTGGCACTCTTCATCTGTTAATGTGAGTCGGCAGTTTTTATTCTTATTCGCTGTTCTTCCTATACTATTTACATCGTCCGCTTCCTCCAGCTAAAGATACACTGAAGTCAAAATCAAGCTACGAAAACATTGGGGCAGGGTGCGCAAGAACAAGAACAAATCAGCAAGAACACACGGACCGCATCGATGACTGGGAACCAGCAGGGAAATGGCAAAGTTTAAACCAGGTGATTATTTGCGTTTTATTCAGCTGTCGTTCTGAGGCCGTAGGGCTGGCATCCACCTCATTTGTACAATGCCTGCAGGATATTCCGATCAATGGATTATCATGGGTAGGGTGTTCATTATCTGTTTCCTCTGTTCGGTCTATGCTCGATGCAGTTTTGCTTCTTTCGGAGTTCTGACTTTATTTGCAAGACTCGTGTCTTTGATTTCGGCACATCTAACACGTCTGCATACATAGACAGCTCAAGGTTTGATACTCAGTGACAGGACAGGGGCAAGAAAACATCCCCAAGACCAAACGGAGCGCATATAAGATGAGCTCGATATAGGGGTGACCGTGTCTAGTTGTTCATTCTGCATTCAGCCCGAGGTGATTTGTTATTATCAGCCCGTAAGATTATAATTCATTCTCGCAAGCTGACATGTATCACTCGCCGGAAATTACTCTGGATCTTTATTGCTTTGTGTGTTGTTATTACTATTCCGCATCTTCTCACTTCCTTCTCAATCATCCTTAGCAATGTCGTTGGCGGACACCTTCTTCAGGTTCCCGCGATGCATCATCCATTTGCCGACGCTATGATATCTCTCACTTTGTCCCACCGCCCACCGTTCACCAACTGTGCATTCCACCCCGCCCCGTTCCGCGCCGTGGAAGGATCTTCCCGGTCTATCACTTATGTCATTGTCGCGCTCCCTCGCTACTCGTTTTATTCTCGGGACATGCAATTGTAATGTGCTGTGAAGCGCGCTATAGTGCCTTATAGTGCTAAGGCCGCTGGCATGCATGGGCGCTTGACGACATAATATTAACTGCGGTCCCGGAACTCACTCAAGGTCCTTTAAGTTTAAATGCGCAAGTGCTCGAACAGACCAATCTCCCGGGTGTTGGACAGCACTGCCTGGTCTTGCAGGGTCTTGCCTGGCCGGCGCAACGAATAATGTTTCCGACAAGTACCCTGGTCTGACAGCATATGAATTGCCACCTTGACATTGCGCCGTGTGACAATGTTAACTGGCTACACCACTACCATTTCGCGACGCGCCAATTACTCCAAAGTCATCTGCGAATTTCGGAGCTTGGTCGTTTTCTGGAACCAGATAGGGCAATAACCGGCACTCATTTGCAAAGTCTCAGACGTAATAGATATAATAGATATACGCAGTAAAACCAGATTATCCCCGAATCAGAATGCTGGTGGAATCTGGATGGTCGCTGTGGCACCTGAGGGAGCCTTGCGGCACGCAGTGGCGCGCACCACAGATGTCAAAAGACGCTTTAAATAATGCTGTTCTCTCTCGCCACCCTCGCACTGGCTGACAGACACTGTATCAGACACACATGATGCGCTCAAAAGCATAATATTTGGGGCTCATGTCTCGGTTTCGGTACTGCACTTGACGACAGTTACTTTCAGTTACTCCCTTATGCTCCCGATGCGGTGGCATCTCTTTGGAGCGGCGTGCGGCCTCGTGCGGCAGAGCGGCATTAAAGAAGCATTTAAGAAGTGTACACTGTAAACTGTAAAGCAACAGAGGCACACATCCCGGGGAGCATGAGGGCCCGTGGGGGCGCAAGGGAGACGGGCGAGGCTGTAGTTCGAATTTTGTTCCAGAACTTCCTGGAGAAGCTTCGATAAGCGGTACATTGCTGTCTTCGATTGAGACTCGTAAAGCGCGGATAGTTACTACTTAGGTATCGATGCAAAGAAGACAGCAAATCTCGAAGGACTTCCTATACTAAATCATCCGCACAACAGACGGTGACAATGGCAAACCTTCGGTAGAGTTTCAGTAGACACGCGCGGCTCACAAATGAACAGGTAACAGAAACAATGCATTCGTAACGTCTAGATAGCAATAATAACACCAAGGACTGACGGAGTAAATTATCACGACAGAGCCAGCAGCGGGACAAGGGAACACAGGAAATCACCAGACACAGACCAGGCCAAACCAAAGAAGATAGTACAAGCGGGTAATGCAGATGGTATGGGTAATATGTGGGGGTGGGTGGGGGTATGGACAAGATGAACAATGAAAGCGGCAAAAGTACAAGAGAATATTGACAAGAGGAATCAGCATACATGGAGGGAAGGTGGGACAGCTCTAGGAACTAGTGTATACAGTAATAATGATAACGCGATTATGAACGACATTTAGAAAGTCGAAAAGTGGCAAGGTATGTGGAAGGGACTGGTGGCGATGGAGGGCCTGTCGTCCTCGGGTTTGCGGATGAAGCGGTAGCGGAACTCGCCGTCCTGGATGATGGGGTTGAGGTGCCGCAGACGGGCCTCCTCTTCCTCGCGCTCCATCTCGAGCTCGAAAGGCGCCTTGCATCCCGGTATCCGGAAGCCAGTGTGGAGAGGAGTGTCCTTTGGGCACCAGCGACCGCCGCCCGTAGCCTTGCACACAGCACTGGACTTGCGTAGCGGGTACGTGCTCAATTCGCCAAGAGAGTTGTCCGCGGGAGGAGTGGGAACCTCTGGGACGGTGGCAGGCAGGTCGACGAGAGAAGAACGGACGCGGACATGAGAAAGCTGCGGCGATGTGCGTACACCACGCACGACGCGCTTCGACATTACAGGCAGACCATTTGGAGGGGTCGAGACAGAGGATGCGAGCGACGATGTTTCAGACGAGTGGGCCTTCTTCACACTCAGCGGGGTTGAACGGGTGAGCTCAGGTGTGCGAGGTGTGCGGGGGGTAGGGTAGCCATTGAGTTGTTCCCAGCAGTCATCACAGACTTTGCCAGGCAGAACAGGAGAGAGCGGGGACTCGAAGGCCTCGAGAGGTATGTTGCGCGGAGGGTGAAGAAATTCGAGGTTGGATGTATCAAGCAGAGGGGTTTTGCGTGCTGTACACTTCTTGCAAAAGACACCTCCACATTTGCGGCAGTGCTGATGGAAAGTCAGTCAACTGACATCATGTATGAACAGCGATGCACTTACATGGCGGCGCTCAAACAACGAGAATTGGATGCGGCAGTAGAAGTTATCGCAGCATGATGCTAGAGAATCGGGCTGAAGGATAATTAGTGATTTGAATTAATGTTGATCGACGAGATTGCTTACCTTCCAAAGGTTCTTTGGAAGTAACACAGCTAAGTGCTCGTTTCTCCTAGCAGGGATGACAGCCAATTTGTGGCGGGGGGGCGCGTCGAGCAATGTGCAAGAGCCTGTCGACATGGAAGGACGGGCTGAAGAGGGAGGGGACGATGCTACAGATGGTGGCATCGAGACATCTGTTGTAAAGGTGAACATTTGGTCACATGAGCTATTATGGTCACTAACCTGGCGAAGAAGCAGAAGACGATTCGTCATCATCATCATCGTCGGCCACTGCAGAACCCTCCAGGATATCAAGCAAAGGTGCTTTCTCTGCATAGGCAGCAAGCGCGGAAGTAAGGGCAGACATGTGTAGGGGGAGGAGGAGGGTATGTGGGTCGGAAGGGGTGGCAGCAGTGTTGACAGCCGGGAAAATGGGTGGTTATATATGTTGGCATCTGTGTATTAGAGTAATACCGTAACACGGGGCGGGTCTTCTCTCGCGAATCTGAGATCGACGGAATGTGTGTCCGGCGCCATGATCCATCTCTGCGACCCTTCTGTGGCCGAAACAGCACCGCATCCGCGCCCATGTTCAAGCAAATCGTCCAACCATTCCTCCTTCAGTATCCAGCCAGTCTCCACTCTCCGAAACTCATAGCCTCTATGATACTGATCACCCAGACTAGCCGCTCTCATTGCAAGGGCAATGACCTGAAAAATGGTGGATGCCCATATGCGGGTCACCCAGGTCCCCGTTCCCACACGTGGCGAGTTTCACTGGACATTGATGGGCTTCGGGTTTAAATTGGTACATATCAAATGTTTGGCTTCTTACGCCAAAGGTCCATATTTGGTGGACGCAGCACTGGAAATGTAGAGCAAGTCGCCGCGAGACAATCATTCTAGACGTCCATTCGACAGAGCTTCAGTCTGTCGGGATATCCAAACTCAAACCTTGTGGAGTCCAAAGACCCGGCACCTTCTTGACCCTGTAGTGCCTGCACCAGCCCGCGCTGTACCCGGCTGTATCTCCTTGAAATTTCACACCAGAACTTTTAACAAAATCCAATTTGTGTTGCCAATCAGCCAAAGCAGATTGGTCGTGACGTGACGTGTCATTCTGTCGGACTGAAGCGAGGAGGAACCGTTCGATCAGTCTTATTACGTGATGTCGTAATGCACCATATTCAGTAGCCTCCTCCGTCAGCCCGGGTGTGGCGGTAGCCACATCCCCTGCCCCGAGTCACAGCGTGGCCCCGCCGAGCGTTAGCGAGGCTGTTAGAGATTCGGGTTAGAGGTTCGGGTTAGAGGTTTGGGTTAGGAGTTTTGGTTAGAGGTTTTGGTTAGGGGTTAGTGGTTAGGGTTAGTAGTTAGAGGTTAGGACAAGGATATTTATTTCTGGGGAGGGGAGGGGGCGGGAGCGGGGTTAGGTTTGGGTTTAGTTTAGTTTAGTTGATCTTTATGGCAAAGAAATGACTCGATAATGGTGATCCTAATAGCATACTGTGACTAGGGACAAGGAAATAGTTCACTGTGGTAGCAGCCACATCCGGGCTGGCCGGGTTACGGTCAGGGACATACTAAATATGGTGTGTTACGACACCACGTAATAAGACTGATCGAACCATACCTCTGAAGCGAGAATCGGCGAGATGTCCCCGCGTCGGACTCCTCGAGCGTCTAAGCTGTCCGTCAGCGGCGTGGTTGCGGAGGGAGGGTCAGGGAGGCGGAGCCACGGCTTCCAAGAATGGGCATCAACATCAGCAAATGGCCGTGGACCTGGGCCGCGCGGAAGTGCGCGGACCGACCAAGACTGGTTCCCACGGGAGCCACAAATATATTGCTGTTAGCCGAGATCAGCACTGGAGATAGCCGCAGATAGCCGTACAGGAACTGAAGGAAGATCAGCGCTCACCTGGCAAAACATGAATCTTGATAATCGCGTGGCAGATATTGAGGGTCAAGAAAGGGTCACGGCTGCACGTCCTCGACACCGGTCCCGCTGCAGAAGTAATAAAACCATGCGTGCTCGACAACAGCGAATATCATGCCTTGAGACACCTCATCAATTGGTGCCGGACGATGGCACCTCTCACTGAGGATCCCATTTTCGACCAAACACGCGTTTTTCATTTCGGCGCAAGGAGGGCGAGCCGTGGTGGTCGATTGGCAAAGATTAGATAAACCTGTCAGGATAGCGCCTCGCAGAACATCGCTCTGAATATGTTGCCTCGCAGCAGCCTGTATCGCCGGAACAGATATCGATAACGAGCTAAAATGCCAATGGAGTAAGCTGCACATGTACCACGTTACGTCTTTACGAGCCAGTGCGGCGATACGATCTGTGGACGATCCAGACAAGTCTGGCTGCGAAGGGGGGATGGGAGTGGTGGCGTCGCTTGTGCGTAACCGGTCCACATTCACTGCTGGACTTGGTCTGTGAGGGTACATAATTTCGATTTCGCGGACAGCTTCCAAGGCCACACGTGCTCTAACACCGGCAATGACGGAAACGAGGCTGTTTGCAGCGAGAGGGCAGAGGTGGTCCAAATCGGACAGAGCTTTCCTGAGCAGGCAGCATACTGTCGGGCGGACATCAGATGCTACCGCATCCTCACTTTTGGCGGCGTGTTTGCTGAGAAATACATTTTCGAGGAGTGATCTGGTTATTGAAGCATACGAGCGTGTCAGCGGGACGAGAATCAGGGTTGTGAGGTGTCCTAGTATGTCGTCAACAGCATCAATCATACTTGGACCTTCCGGTGAGGATCTAACACGCCTTGCTCCGACACCGGATGTGAGTAGAGGGAGGGTTACGGTGATCAGGTAAGACACCAGGGTTGACGTTGTATGGAGGACTTCTACCGACGGATGTTGGCCTGAATCGATATTTCCCATGAACAGCGCAAGGTTGTCAATAGCACAAGTGGCTGCTCGAGTAAGGAGAGGAAGCGTATGAGCATTAGACCCATCCTCAGAGAGAACCGCCAGATTTTTCAGAGCTTGAAATGACGCCAGGATAGAAAATTGACCTGTGATGGGTGGAATGGTATGACCTTGCTTTCGGGATAAGTGTATGCGGTTGTGGACACACTCGATAGCTTACCAGTGTCTATTCCTCGAAGGACTGTATCGAGATCAACTGGCGAAATAGAATTAGGGTGAGCAGTTCTCTTCCGTTTCTTCTTCGAGGTAGTCAAATCTGTCGCAGAAGAAGAGTCGGATGGATCAAAGGGTAGGTCTCGGTGCAGGTTGAGAGATGCCAGTAAGCCTTGCATAGATGTAAGCACTTTCAAAGGTATTATTTTTCGCACAACATACTTGCGCGGTCATTTTCGCATGCTGCGCGTGTCTTTGCAAGCTCGGCTTCAAGAGCAAGCGCGCGCTCGCGCCATTGGGCCTCTCCTACTGGCGAGGACGAGGCTAACACGTCCCGACAAGGAAATAACCCGCGTAGTTCCACGACATATGCTGCAGTAAAATGTCAAAAGAGGGGCAACGGGTGGCGACGAATATAAGTGCTTGACTGACAAGCAAGTGACTGCTTTTCAGGTTTCAATCTCAAAGCATAGAGCGCCTACATGGAGTTATCAGCCACTGTAAAGCAGTGCTTAAGGAATACGCGTACTATTGCAATCTTCACCTGGTCGCTGGCTGGTGCGATTGGCATGGGGGACATGGCGAGAAGAGGTTACACAGATTCGCGATAAACCCCGACGCAGTCAGGTGCCGCCACACACGCGTCGTAATAAGATATCTCTGTATCTATCGCGTTCGGGATACAAGATTTCTGAACCTACTTTACGGTAATATCAAGATTGTATGAAGAAGAGTAGTGCCGAATATCTATCACAGTTCGATATGAGGTATACTTACTGAAACACAGATGAGTATACAGGAGGAGAATAGAGCAAACTGCATAATAAAAATAACGTATCTCGGAATGAGATCTACATTGTATAGTATGGTGAATAACAGAGAGAAAACAACATGAAAAAAGGGCTTTATTTAGTGCGCGCTTCCGGCAGACGTGGGCCCTGTGGGAGGCCGCCCTAACCCCCGACCTTCCATATACGCGGTGTCAGAGGTATCTTGCCGACCGGAGGGCTTGGAGCGCATGGCAGGAGATTCTGGCAGGTGGGCATACGGTATCCTGAAGGCAGGGGACTCAAGAAGTCGCCTGGACAAGCTCGTCTTCGGCCCATCCCTTGAGGGATCTACGGGCCGCGGAACAGGCGACTCGTCGTATGCCGCTTGGTGTCGATAAGGACTAAAAGAAGGCGGTGTACCTCCACTTTCAATCAGCCCGCCCGTATGTGATCTGTTCGAAGGCTCAAACGCTCTCAAAGGAGTTTGGAACATCCCATTCGCACGGCTAGACCACAATGCGGTCTTGGGAGTTGCAAAAGGTGCTCCGAACGTGATGCCCCTGGAGGGAGTTGATGTCGGGTCAAAACCCGCTTCATCAGATCCCAAGGACTCGTGTGCGGGGGTGTAGACCCTGACTGAACGTGAGGATAGGGGCGGACTCGACGTGTCATGCGTCCCAGGGCCCATCACCGGCGACCCTGACGAGAATGTCGCACGGGACTCTCCGCGGACTGGTGTATTCGGAGGTCGAGAGGAATGCCAAGGCGAAGCGGGCGATGCTGGGAAGGGCAGAGACTGGTAAAACAGAAATTCTGAAGGCGTCGTCGTTCTCCTTTCATCTGTAGGAACGAACGTGGGCTCCGAAGAGTGTGCCATAAGCTCTGGAGATGGGGTTCGCGGTGGTACGCATTTTGCACAAAACCAGGAGTCGTCCTCCTTGCCAAGTTCTTTGATACTCTTCACTCCAATGCACCCAAGATGGTACCATGTCTCGCAAGCGTCGCATTGCACCAACTCGCCCGAGTGCTTGCCCCCGCAGAAGCAAGTCTCATCATCGTCACTGTCTTCCTCCCACGTCTTAGCTCGCCCTCCCATTATCCGTAATTGAGTGCGATAAGAAAGCATCCTGACGGATCGCTTAGAGAGAAGGGCTGCCTTGGCATCCGCAGGATCGCTAGGGAAGAAGGCCCGGCGCCGCGAAGCTCCAGGCATTGAAGCTCGGGTACCGTCACCGGGACTCGCAGGTAGACCAATCATTTTGCCTCGACCCCTGCGCGACGGCATAGGCGCGTCCTCGTAGACCTGACCCCACATCGTTGACGGCAGGATTTCTTCATCTTCAGGCTCATCCTCC
>KV417856.1:0-42227 GCA_001630335.1 Athelia psychrophila
TATTGCTTCGAGCGCTCACTTGCAAGCCGTTGAAATACCCAACTAGGGTAGCATGGTGTTTGTCACCGAAACATGCTATGATCAGGTATAAAAGCATTTGTCCTGTCATCAAATTTCGTTAGTTTCCTTTCTCCAGGCAATCATGTCAGAATTCCAGTACACACACCTCGATGAAATTCCCAAGGTGAGTTTTTAGCAAGGTCTCATGCGGCTAACATACTGACTTCTTTCAGATCCACGAGAAACTGCGCTTGACATTCGAGTCGGGAAAAACCCTCCCTTTGCACTATCGTCGCGCACAGCTATTGGCTCTTGGTCGCCTTGTACAAGACAACGCGGATGCTCTTCTCAACGCAATCTATGTGGACGTTGGACGGCAGAAATTAGAGGCCAACATGCCGGAAATTAGCCCGATTGTGGCCGCCTGCGTCGCTGCTGCCGATTCGCTTGAAACCTGGATGAAACCCGAAAAGCCCCCTTGCCAAGACGCTCTTCGCAGCTCATGGGATATCACCGTTCACAGAGCGCCCAAGGGCATCGTGATCAATATTGTGTGAGTAGTTTAGTCACCTTATACCCCACAACAATCTTAAGTAGAACCGCACGTGGCCAGCCCCTGGAACTACCCCGTTATCCTCGCGCTGTGGCCTCTGGTTGGCGCTATCGCAGCAGGATGCACATGTGTCGTCAAACCTTCCGAATTGAGCCCAACCGTCTCTACTTTATTGGCTGATCTTTTCCCAAAATACCTCGACACCGATGCATACGCTATTGTTAACGGAGCAGTGCCTGAGACAGAGCGCCTGTTGGAATTCAAGTGGGATCACATATTTTTCACGGGAAGCGCGCGAGTCGGGCGCATCATTGCCGTGGCGGCGGCCAAACAGCTTACCCCCGTCACTCTGGAGCTTGGCGGAAAGTCACCTGTCTTCATTGACGCCAACAATACAGACCTTGAAATTGCTGCACGTCGCGTGCTCTAGGGAAAGATTCAGAACGCCGGCCAGGCTAGTTGCTTATCGACACCACATCCTCTAGCGTGTTGACAAATCAGTCCCTTTTTATATATAGGTGTGCACCTCCCCTGACTATGTTCTTGTTCCGAGAGATAAGCAAGACGCTCTAGTTGCCGCGTTTGAGAAGGCGTACGATGCTTTTTGGCCTCACTCAAAGAGCTCCCTCGACGAGAATTCGGAGCTGGGACACATAATCAGCGCTGCTAGTCAAGATCGCATTCTTGATCTCATCAAGAACACAAAGGGAACCATCGTCAAAGGGGGGCAAAGTGAAGGAAGGAGAATTGCTTTGACCATCGTTAACGACGTCAGGCCTGACGACATCCTAATGAGAGAGTTTGTTTTCCTTCGCTTTGCCAACCATTTACTTTGAACTCATTCGGTCTTCACACAGAGAGATCTTCGGTCCCATAATGTCCATCGTTCCCGTAGACGATGTCAATGAGGCTATCCACGTCATTCGCAGTCTCCCCAGTCCATTGGACATCTACTTGTTCTCCGAGAGCGCCGAGACAAAGAACCTTTGTGCGATTTCCAAACATGTCCCACAATATTCGCGTATCTGATGCTTCCACCGTCTAGTTCTTCAAAGGACTCGCAGCGGCTCTCTGATCTTGAACGACACTTTCTCACAACTCAGTGTCACTGAAATGCCTTTCGGTGGATGTGGCGATTCCGGCTGCAAGTCTACTGTTGTGAATGTCTACGCGCGATCTGACTAGGTTTTAGACGGCCAATATTTCGGGAAGTACTCCTTCGACACTTTCACCCACCTGCGCTCGTCTAGCAACGTCCCCCTTGAGTGAGTGATCTCCAACTGTCGGTGTTATGACTCGTTCTCAAATATGCCGCGGCACCAGGACCGACTCGTTCTTGAAGATACGATACCCACCGTATACCGAGCAAGCATACGAAGCATTGACGCCGGGGTTTAGGCTGAAAATCCCTGACATCTGAATGAAGAACCGACTAAAATCGCAGATAAAGCATGTAGAATCTATGTAATCAAGACAATGTCCTTTTACTTTCTAGGACATACGCTTGGAATCTTGCGAGTAGCCGCAGTAGTCCAGTGGTATGTTTCCAAAACAATAAGCGTGCTGAGCGTAGTCGAGCAGCTCGAGCAGCCCTTATGGAACACTCATATAATTAATGTGTGGCGGCAAGGTGGTGAAGCTGAATTTGGCAATGTACGGCGATAGTACAGTAACGGATTAACATAGTTTACCCGACAGTGAACGACTTCATTTTCGATACCGAGCCGCTTGGTTGCCGCGCGATCGTCTCATCGGTGATCCCCAGATCGTGCTTCACGAGGATCCTGCAGATTGATTGCCGGTCGTCTTCGCCGAGAGGAATGTCCTGGGTGAACTGAAAGTCCCACCACACATACATGAATCGAAACAGAACAGCACATGCGAAGGCTAGACCGGACGCCGGCCGAAAGTAAAATCCCGCCAGCCACACGACAGTGAAGAGGAAGATAGGTACGACTCCAAAGATACTGGCGAGCGCTGCCAGCCGCTCGGCACCATTGCGAGCGGAAAGATAGCCGGTTTGGAAGAGAAGGAAGTCGATGTGATGTGGGAACAGCAAGAGAGCGCAACCGGTAGCCATGATCGAGGGCAGATAGCAAAATATCGTATCCAGGTTTTTGAGTGTTTTCACGCCTACACTGGGCCTTGGACTAGAATCGAGTAATGGGGGAAGTTCTGGCGTTGGCTTTGAGCCCCCGAAACCCATTAGAAGGGGCTGTTCAATGAGCACGTTGGCGACAGGCTCGTCGATCTGCAAGGTGGGGCCTCCGAATGAGCACGGAAAATTTGGCGAAATGGGCGTGTTATCGCCAGGGATGATACCATCAGTGTTCGTGATAGACGAGCAGCTCTATAACAAGGTCAATAGAATGGTCGTGGTAGCAAGTCAAGTACATACTCCTGATGCCAGTGACGCCTGTTTGGGGAAGTGAGGGCGTGCCGATAAATCAGGCATGCTATAAAACCTCTGATAGGGAAAGCATCAGCGAAACACTTGTGACCGGGTCATGACGACGTACTCTTGACTTTCCAAACGTCGCGGCGGAGATGTCCATACGTGGAACCATGGAAGGATGATGTTCGACGCTGCATCTCGACGTAACCATAGACTTCACCCTCGTCTAGGTGTTGACGTAGTTAATGCGCGTTTCCATTCTCCGTGGAATGATAGACTCACCTTGGGAAGAGCCAGTCCCTGGGTGGGCATCCGGATTGCTTCGCCAAATGCACTTTTCAGATGGGACGCCGACGCCTCACCCTCGTCGCCATCGCAGTCTGCTTCAGATCCCTCACAGATGACGGCACTATCCAGTGTTCGCAGAACGTCTTCGGCAGGAGTGATGAGAGGAGTGGAGTCTGCTGATGAGATACAGCTTGTGCAGGCGCTGGGGGGTGAATCAGAGCCCTATTCCGTCTTCGGTCAGCCACATCAAGATGTAAAGAAAGACGAGACACACCTCTAGAGAGGCCGGAGAGGACGTCACGCAAGACATCGAGGGTGAGATAAAGCGAAGTGCAGGCGATAATCCAAATTTGCGGGTATTGACGACTGCTAAGAGATTGTAGTGTATGAGTGGGTGAGAGGAAATGAAGAGAGTAAGATATGCCAGCCTCCGTACTCATTCGAGATCTAGCTATAAAAGGTCAGCCGTCAAACCACCCCAATTGGAAATGTCTAGTTCATTTCGAAATATCAGATACACCTCGAACCGCTATCGATACAGTGGGAGCACATGTATTACAAGGAAAGCCACCTGCGGTATAGAGCTCGAGCCAATGGCACGGCACCCGTGATGACATATATCTGCGACAAATTATAAGCTGCTTCTCGAGACAGAACAGTGTCCTGACGATTTCCATTAGCGTGAATGGAAAAATGGAGCAAAGCAAGGCTTACATCTGTTGGATTATCATCTGCAATTTCTAGCACTCGCTCGTAGTGTTTTACAGCGTGGGAGTACAGACCTGGGCTGAGCGTTAGCACCGAGACGAGCCAGGAGCAGCAAAAGGCCTACCGAGCTGCTGAAAAGCTCTCGCAAAGTTGAATTCCACCTCGCTGCTTCCACCAGGGGCGTGCTTTCTCAAGGAGCGATAGCGTGACAAGAAAGCTAAGCCTTGCGCGACCAGGTGGTGCCGGTTATCTGCCTGGCGCTGCATGGAACGGCCGATTGACGCGATAGCCAAGTTTAGGCATATCATCGGATCTTCTGGCGCATGGTCGTATGCCTGGAGCAGATAATCTGAAGACCATGCTGAGTACGATCGTTGGGAGTGATGGAAGGAGAGGACGTACAAATGGCAGTTTGGTAGCTCCGCACGCCGATCGATATCTGCCCGTACACAGCGAGGGCAGCTGGGTTGTGCTTTGTAGGAATCGTAATATCAGCGCCTGGATTGTGCTTGCCAGGCAGCGAAGAAGCGTCGGCGTCATCATCCAGCACCACGTCGTCATCGGCGTCCACACCATCATCACCGATGTCGGCTTTCTCTGTCTTCACAATATACCGCCTGCTATGGGTAATGTACCTCAAGGCCTCCGGAGTCTTGACCGCTGCTTCGTTCAGCCTGAGCTCACGGAGCAGGAACTTCTGCAGCGTCGAAAGGATGAAAGCCTCCGCGGGGCGCCAGCCGCTCGCAAGGCTGGCTACAAGGATGCGGATTGCCTCGTTGTTGAACTGGTGCGTGTTGATGAGCTTGCGGCATTGCTCAACAACCACCGTGTATTTGCGACAGTGCAGTGCGCAGCCTTCAACGCGATATGTCAGAGAGAGATGTAAGCAATCCATGCAGGTGAACGCACTGATCAGGGCGCAGTGAAGCGTGTCTTGCTTTTCGCGGCTTTGGTACGCATTGGAGTACCCAACATGGCGCAGGATCTCGTCTGCCAGGTCATACTGCCCGCTTTTCGTGAGCTGGAAGGTGTACTAAACGGGGGGTTAGCGATCTGCGTGGACACGCCTTTGTGGATTCTCACCTGAATGAAGAGCTTCATCCATTCGTCAAAGAAAAGCCCCCGGAATACGGTGACATTGGCCGTTTTCTGTTGGCCGTCCTTGCCTTTTTGTGCGCTGTTGGTTTGCTCTGTGCGTGCCCAGCGGCATAAGTCCAATTGGTCCGAGGAGCAGAGAACGGGGCCTACCGAGGAGTTCCAGGCGAGAGGCCATGCGCTGCTCGTCGGCTGGCGTGTTGCCCTTAGCAAGATTTTTGCGCTGTATAACCCCGCGGAAGCTGGTCTAGCGCGCAGATGTCAGCTGTGCGATTGTGTGCCGAGCGAGCGGCATACCTTCCCGGCGAGAAACAGCACGCGGGTCTCCCTGAACATCTCCACGAGCTTCTCGGCCTCCATCATCCACTCCCTTTCGGCCGCCTCGCGCTCCGCACCCCCACTCGCGCCGTCCGGCGGCGCCTGGCCGAGCATCGCCGGCCACAGCTCCAGGATGCGCTTCCAGCCCATCGCCACCTCGCCCTCCTTCTGGTCTTCGAGCTCCTTGAGCTGCGCGGCGGTCAGCTTGGGCGTCTTGCCCGTCTTGGCCCGCTTGTCTGCGGCGCCGGCCCGCGTGCTCTCCTCGAACAGCGACGCGCGCGGCGCGTTGCTGCTCTCGGCGGGCTGCTCGGTCTGCTCGGTCTGCTCGCGCCCGCCGCTGCGCGATTTGGCGCGCGCGTCGATAACTGAAAAGACGCGAAGACGTGAGCCGACAGCGCGCGGGATGGTGGCGCGACGCACCTTGGTAGACCAGCTCGAGCGCCTTCCGCGGCTCGTCCAGGATCTCGTACAGCTCCGCCAGCTTCATCTTCGCGTCGTTGTGCGTCGGGTCCGCCTCGATGACTGTATCGCGTTTCCTTCAGCGCCGTGCGAAATGCGGCCACGAGGGTGAGGGTGAGGGAGAAACGCACCTGTCTTGTACAGCTCGACCGCCTCCTTCAGGTTCCCGAGCATCCGCCGGCACGCAGCGGCGTTGAGCAGGATGGAGAAGGTGCTCGTCTGCACGGGTCAAGGGTCAAGGGTATCAGCCCAATTCATGTCTGCCGGCCAAGAACGCAGAGAAAGCACGGACCACGGGATCCTCGCCGAGCAGCTCGTATAGGCCGCTCGCCTCGGCGTACATCTCCCGCTCGAAATACGCATCCGCAATCTCCGCAAAGAGCGGGGCGTAGTCGAGCAGGTCCTCCGCGAGCACTATATTCGCGTGCATCTGCAGAACAGAAGGTCAGCTCACGAGTTCAAAGCGCAAGAAGGCAAAACCGGGTGGGGCGATACCTTTCCCTCCTCCACGTCCCCCATCTTGATCCTTGCAATAGCCAAGCGATGTCGCGCGTTCACGTCCAGCGGGAAATACCCCGCCACAAGCTCGCCCTCGCCCTCACCCCCCCGCTCCCTCACCATCCCCGCCATCCCCATCCCCGCACCCGCCATCCCCGCACCCGCACCCGCGCCGCCCAGCTCCGCGCCCGCGTCCACGCGCAGGTCGAACTCGCGGTCGTCCTCGCACGCGTCCCAGTACGCCTCGCGCGCGCGGCCCTGCAGCCAGCGGCTCCCGCGCCGGATCGCGTGCACCGCGTCCTCGTGCCGCGCGAGCGTGTTGTACAGGTCCGTCAGGACCAGCACCTCCATCTGGCCGAACGGGCAGCCACCCGCGTCCGCGCTCGAGTCGGGGTTCAGGTTCGGGTCGATGGGGTTGGGGAAGGAGTCGGGGCCGGGAAAGGGGAAGGGGGCGGCGAGGGGGACGGGGTAGAGCGCGGCGTAGTGGTCGAAGGCGGCCTGGAAGAGCGCGGCGCACGTGCTGAGGTCGCCGAGCTCGATGAGGAGGGTGCGCAGCGCGTCGAGCGTGGTGAGGTCGTGCGGGAAGCGCTTCAGGATCGCGAGGTACGAGTGGCGCGCCTGCAAGCAAACGCAAACGGTGTCAGGTCGTGTCAGGGCTGTCTAGCGGGATGGGGGAGGGAAGGGGAAGCCACTCACGGTGCGCAGCTCGCCGAGCTCCTGGGCGAGCGCCGCGCGGTCCCAGAGCGCGTCGACGTTCGCGGGGTCGAGGCTGTACAGCTTCCCGAAGCAGTACAGCGCCTGCTGGTTGTACCCGAGCTCCCTAAACGCGCCAAACATCAAATATCGAAAATCAAATCAGCACACGAAAGCCAACCACGAAACAGCGTTCTGCGCACCTCGAGCTGCGCGCGAGGCGCTCCCACTCGTCCGCGTCGTGGCGCAGGTGCGCGGCCATGATGCGCAGCTGCAGCTCCTTGAGCGGGTCGCCGAGGTCCGCGTAGCACTGCGCGAGCACGGCCCACGCGGACGCGGCGCGCGGCTCGATGCGGATGACCTCCTGCATGACGCGCAGCGTGCCGGGGATGTCGCCGTCCACGAACGCCTGGTTGCCCTCGCCGACGAGCGCCTTCACCTGCTGCGAGAGTATCGGCCCGACTTGGCGCGCGCCCTGCACATGCAAACGTAAATGCAAAATGTAAAATGCAAGTTGTTCGTTGTTCGTTGTTCGTTGATTAGCAAGTTGTGTGGGGGGAGCGCGCTGTGCGCACCTTGTGGCGCTTGCGGCCGATGCCAGACGCGGCGCGCAGGTCGTCGCGGAACTCGGCGTCCTTGTCCTCGATGCTGAAGTCCCACTGTTTGGTCATCATCTCCGAGCCGGCGGCGCCGTCCGTGTCGCGTATGTTAGCGATGAGGCGGCTGTGAAGCGGTGCAGAGGTTCAGCGGTCAGCACACGAGGGGGGCAGAAGGAACCACGACGCGCACTCAAAGTCCCCCTCTATCTCGTCCTCGGCATCGTGCGGCGCGTCGTCAGGCTCGTGCGCGTCGTCTTCCTCGGACGACTCGTCCTCCGCTTCGTCAGAGTCGGAGCCGGAGTCGTCGGTCCTGTCGTAGTCGGAGTCTTTGCCCTCCGCGTCGTCGTCGTCTAGCAGCCCGTGAGCACAGGGAGGTCTATTGGGGAGCGATGCACGGACAGTAGTTTATATCATCGTCCTTTTCGTCCATGGCGTACATGGCGCGAAATGGGGTGCTTAGGAGCAGGAGTTATCGAAGTGTTTTGTGCGGCAGACGGAGTACGGATCACAGGTCGAAGCCAAGTTTCATTGATGTGGGCGAAGCAGGCAGGCGAGCGATTGCGGATACCTGGCACTGTGCAAGATACGTGCGATTGGTCCTGGCAAAAGTCAGAATTTGAGAGGATAGGAGCTTCTGGCGAAGCTGTCGATCGTCGAGTGCCTTCCGGTGCCCGACGACATCTCCGGGCCTCTGTTCATTGCGATCTGCACTCGCACGGAATATGCATGCAAATGAATCGCCAAAAAAAAATCAATGAAAAAACATGACGTCTGCGCATTGCAATAATCAGATTAAATTTCTTGGACTGCCAGCAGCGTCGTCTGTCGCCGCGATAGAGGCAGGCTCCCGTGCGTGGGAAACATGGTCCGTGCGCACTGTGCCCAGAGTATAAAGGCCCGTCCAGTCCGAACTGAAATCTTTACCACTCTGGCCTTTTGGGTACGTCGCAATCTGCTCTCTCCGTTTTACCAGTTGACTGACCTCCCCTGCAGCTTAGATCAAGTGTAGTATCTGTTCTTAATAGTTTAACCACTATTATGAGGGCACCGCCCTCATTCTTGGTTATCTTATTTTTGCCGCCCTTGCTCCCCTGTGCTCTGCTTGCAACACGGGGGACATGATGACCTTGGTACTGCACTACCGCCTTGTGTCGTCGGGGGATCTCCTCTTTCTTTTTGCCAGGCATCTGTTTGTGGGCCAGTCGGCTCGCAGGTGGACTTGGCAAATGGACAGCGGAGGGCATGGACTGGTTGGATGGACTGTTTGGTATTTGGATGCCCCTCTATTCACTACATCAACCTGTTAGTGGTTGGTGGGTAGGGGAAAGGGGGCATAGATTAGAATCGGCTTGTGGGTCCGCTGTTTCTGTCTTACTACTATAGGACGATCAGATTGTCTGGGTCATGTTGTGTTGTCCCGGATGGAGGAGTGTGAAGCATACATTACTTATTCATTAATGACATTTTGCAATTGAACACCATACTGTCTTCTGTCCTCGCTGCGCAACCTTCAATCGCCCACCACGATCCGGTTTTTCAGAGCTTCGGCTGCGGGACGCCTTAGAATCAGATGGCCCACGCTAAAATGAGAAGCCAGAAATACTCTGAGTGCATGAATGTAATCAAATAATCAAAGTCTGCAAGTCTGATGCTGGTTCGCGATGGGAAGTAATTATTACTATGATACGAGGTGGTCGGTGAGCGTTGAGTGGACGTTGGCAGCTCGTGGTGCCGACACACAAGCGACCGCGAAAGATCTGCGCGCTTTGGAACTTCGGTGTTCGCCTATCGCATGCAGCCGATCACATTTCGAATTCGCGCCAGCAGACCAAACTCGCCTCAAACGCACCGCTCTGCTGCCTTCTAGCTCTAGGAATTGCTGCGTTCGTGTTCGTTCGCGATGAAGCTGGCCTTACTATTCCGGCCATGTTGGCCGCGGTGGATCACGATTCACGGTGTCCGCTTCTGCTCAGCCTCGAGTCGCTTTACGTGGCATCTAGCAGACTGTAGTCCGGGATGACGAAGTCTGTCTGCGATGTACCACATATGTACGGGCCAGGTGCGAAACGCGACGCAGCATTCGAAAAAATCGCTACTCGTCGGCGTGCCAGCCGTTTCTTGTCGCGCTGTGAATGGGACCGTCGGCGTGTGGCAAAGGGGGAATCGGGGTGGGAGAGCTTGCCTGAGCTTGCGGATTCGGGCAATGTTGCTGCATGAGCCTGGTGCTCGTCGCGCAGTATATACGGTATGGCCGAACGAGGCGACTGTTGGCCCTTGGGTTTGAAGTGCGCGTACGTGTTCATTGTCGGAGAGCAGCATGATTGAAATTTGACGCACAATTCACGACTCTGCATCACAGCCCGATCCTCGCGTCTCGACGGTGCTTGCCCGATTCAAACATTCGAAAAACTCGTTACTCGTTGGCGTGCCAGCCGTTTCTTACCACGCTGTGAACGGGACCGTCGGCGTGCGGCAAAGCAGGAATCAGGATGGGAGAGCTTGCCTGAGCTTGCGGATTCGAGCAAAGATGCTATGCGTGGCCCTCGTGCTCGTCGTATACGGTATGGCGGCCGAACAACGCGACTGTTGGCCCTTGGGTTTGAGGTGCGTGTACGCGTTCATTGTCGGAGAGCAGCATGACCGACGCCCAACTCACGACTCTGCATCACAGCCCGATCCGCGAGTCTCGACGGTGCTTTCCTGAATCCCGATCCAGACTTTCGAAAGCGCGCACATCTAGCTCTAGCGCGGCAGCCGCGACTTGGCTCGGCTGCACGCGCCATTCCACTGCACTCGCCCTCCTTGCTCTCCGCGCTTGATCGCCCTCGGCGCGGCTCAAATGCAGTCGCCCGATCTCTCAAGAGGGGCCCAATGACTTGGCGTATTTGCTTGTTGATTTCCCGTCGTCCGTTTTGAAGGCCGTGGTGATGGCCGCCCGGCGCCATGCCCGCATCGTTCACGACGCACGACGCAGCGCTGGCTACCAAGTGGGGCCATCCAGCCGCTGTGTCGCATCTACGGAATGGTTTTTGATGTTCTGGTGTTCTGCGTTTCTGACTAGTCGTTCCCGCGGCTATTTGTCCAGCAACCTCGCAGTGGGCGGCTTCGGGTACTGCTGATCACACGAAGGCGGGCTGTGCAGAATGTATCCATGAGCGTGTCGGGAGGATGCTGCGGCGGATGCTCACGGGCGAGATGGACTTGAAGCCAGATAGCGAGTGGCAGGGTCCTGTGGTTAGGCTACAGCGTATGCTTGAATACAGCCGCGCGGTGACCGGTCGTGCTTACTGTTCCAGTTCGGACTTGACTGAAAACGCCACGGCACACTGCCAGTATTCGCTCTCCTTCCTCTTGTCTCGGACGGATCGCCGCTCGGTGCAAGCTCACATGGACTCGCAGTCGTTGTATCTGTCGCTCGCTGCGTGCTCAGGACATCTTTTAGACTTCTATCCCTTCCATCTGCCCAATACACTTCCGGGTTCTCAATCCACCCTTGTGATCTCGTTCAATGTGATCTCGTTCAATGTGATATTGCTTATCGGAGAATCTTGGCTGCTATTTTCAGGGCGAAGCCAGAGCGGCAAGACGGCAGGCATGGCTGCCAGCGCAAGCGCCCAACGAGAACGATGTGCTGCTCCGAGGATCTCTCACCGCTACGGACGGACTCTCGACCGAAATGGCCTTCCGGTGTCACCTGCATGAAACGCAGGCTTCTCTCGTCGCGTCGGAACATCCCTGGCCATATCGCGGTGCCTATCAGACGGTGAATCTCCTGGCTTGAGCTTAGTCCTGCGTCCCGTTTAGTAAGTTTCAGCACACGACAGCCCTGTGGCATCGAGTGGTCAGCGCCTGACACGTTGGTGATGCTTACGAATGCCTTGGCACGGTACGGTCATGCAAATGACAAGCCTAGAATGCTTAAATACGAACAAGATGAGAGAGTCTGCCACCCAAGCAGCTCAGCATGTTTCCTCAAGGACTTTCCACCCCCCTCATCTTGGCGTTCCTCGGAACATTGGCTTCCAGGGTCAGTGCAAATGTCAAACCACAGTGTGTTGGTGAGTTGCCCGTCATGTCGATCCATGCAGACTTCTAAATCGAACATTTCAGAGAGCTACAGGATCAGTCCAGGGGACACCTGTGCCTCGATAACAGATTGGAGCGGGATTTCCGCTGCAGAGATCCAAATACTAAACCCTGGAGTGAACTGTCAGCCATATCATGCACATTGCCTGAGCATGATCCTAATGGAATGCTAAATTACAGGCAGCAAATCATTGGCACCAGATGTCGGTCAATATTTCTGCCTTGATGGTCAGTCCCACACCAGTTCTCCAACATCGCGTTCTCACATTTTGCTCGTTCAGCATACGCACCAGCGTGCACACATGAAGTGACCGCCGTAACGGGTGACACTTGCAGCAGCATAGCGGCGACCTGGCAGACCTCAGTCTCGGAGCTTGGATCACTGAACGATCAGCTGGACGCTGCATGCGACAATATCGTCGTTGGCCAGCAGGTAAGGGTGTTTTCATTTAGAGCGAGATACAGTGCTCATGCGGTGTTTTGTAGTACTGCGTCAGTGACATTGACTGCTATTATGGAAACGATCTATATTGCTGCACACCTAATGCTTGTTAGTAATTTCTTCCGTTGGTGGTAGCGAAGATAGCGATGCGTGGAGTCGCAGCCGGCGCAAGTTGTTATCTTAGCGTTCGAGTGGCTTGCTCGTACTTTTTAGACTTCCCAGTGTATTCTTTGCATCTGCTATATAGGTCCATTTGGAAAAGGTTTCTCGAACCGTGTCTGGTGTCCCAGAATTTCAGTCGAGATGCATTCCACCAGCGGGAAATATCTGTCGGACGAATGAGCTGAGACCATGCTTGATGCCTGGAACTCACACTCTGTCCGGTAATAAAGTGCGCCCCTTTCGAGGCCAGGTATGAAACCAGGCTCGCGACATCCTCCGATTTTCCCAGATAACCTGCTGGTGTGGCTGCGGCCATCTGAGCCATAGGGACTCCAATTTCCACCCCGAGCTGCTTGCAAAGCACAGCATCTCCAGCTTGCGCTGCATCTGTAAGTCTATGAGTACTTTTCTGGCTCTACTGTATCATTACGATCTGAGGTTCGTCATATGTCCTAAGGACAGAAAAAAGTCCTCTGCACAAATCGCCTTAAATCAAAGCAAAATTTCTGAGCAAAAAATTTCGAGAAATTTCGAAAATTGACGAACCTAAGATCGTACATCAGCAAAACCTGGTGGAAATTTAGTGTCTGGAAGTGTCTAGACAGCGCTGTCCAAAAAGGTTAAGTGATTGTCCAGTGCTGGACAGTGCTGGACAGCGCTGGACAGAGCATTAGGCACCCACCATGTTTTGCTGATGCTAATGGTACAGTATATTGCAAACAGACTCGCTCATTGGGTATCGAGGACTCCAGGAGCATGCGTTCACGGTGATGCGATGTGGGCCGAGCTCTTGCGCTGAAAGTAGGCAAAATCTGAGTAAATACATTGGAAGTTCAAGTTGGACGATTCAGACTCACCCAAAGATTGTGAGAGGCCACGGGTCGCAAATTTCGTGGCAGAGTAGGGGGCCACCATAGCTCTACTTACACAGTATTTCCCTCAGTTATGCATCCACCATATCCAATGCTCAATGCTTGATCACTGACCTGATTTACCCATGATACAGGAAGCACCAACTTGAATGATTCACCCGCCACCAACCCGCCACGTCCTTGCGAGCGAATCCGCGCGTTGACGTTTTATTGCTCCCATTTTACCAGTCTGAGTATCGTCAGTTTGGCAACTTTGGCCACGTACTAAAAGTGGTTACGAGTCTAGGAGCCGATAACCTGTCTACATCGCGAGAGATCTGCGCGCTTTGGAACTTGACCGGCGTTCACCTATAGCTATTGCATGCTGCCGTTATGCTGCCGATCACATTTCGTGATGAATCATAGTCAACTCGCACCAGCTAAACTTGCTTCATAAACACTGCTCGTCTGCCTTCCAGTTCTAGGAATCGTCTTTTTTTCGTTTCGTTTCGTTTTGCGATGAAGCTGGTCTTACTATTCCGACCAGTCATCGGCTGATGCATGTTGGCCGCGATGGATCATAGTGTCCTCTTCTGCTCAGCCTCGAATCGATCTCCGTGGCATCCAGTAGTCCGGGATAACGAAGTCTATCTGCGATGTATCATACATGTACGGGTCAGGCGCGAAACGTGACGCAGCATTCGAAAAACTCGCTACTCGTCTGCGTGCCTGGCACCAGCCGTTTTCTTGCCACGGTGTAAATGGGACCGTCGGCGTGCGGAAAGCAAGAATCAGGATGAGAGAGCTTACGAATTCGAGAAATATTGCTATGGGTGACCCCATGTGCTCTTCGTATACGGTATGGTCGAACGACGCGGCTGCTGGGTGCGAGGTGCGTTTGCTTGTCCATTAACGGAGTGCAGCAATACAGTTGACTCGTGTGTCATGACTCTGTATTCATGGGCCGATCCTCGAGCCTCGACAGTGCTTGACCAATTCGGATTTTCGGAAGAGCACACACATCCAAGCTCGAGCTCGGCGGTCTTGAATGGGCTCGGCTGCGCGCCATATTACCGTCCTCGCGCTCCTCCCTCTTAATCACTCCTCCGACCTCGACACGGTTAAAGGCCCTCCGAATTTTTATATTTCCTTGTTGAACCCCCGTCGTCGTTTTGGAGGATCATGATGATGCCCGTCCGGCGCCATGCCCGCCTCGTACACGATGCACGACGCACCGTTCAGCCGCTTTGTCACATCTACGGGATGATGTTCTGATGTTCTGCGTCTCTGATTAGTCGTTCCCAGCCATTTTCCCCGACAACCTTGCAATGGACGGTTTCGCATGTTGCTGATCGCACGAAACTGCGCGGCGGTGCGCGGGCTGTGAATATTGTAGCTATGAGCGCGTCGGGGAAGATTTTGCGGTAGATGCCCAGGGGCGAGATGGACTTGAAGCTGGATAGCGAGTGGCAGGGTCTTGCGGTTAGGCTTCAACGAATGCTTGAATACAGCCGCACGGGGACCCTGCTGTTCCAATTCGGACTTGACCAAAAACGCCATGGCATACTGCCAGTATTCGTTCTCCCTCCTCTTGTTTCAGACGGATCACTGTTCGACGCAAGCTCAAATGGACTCGCAGTCGTTGTATCTGTCACTCGCTGCGTGCTCAGGACATCTTTAAGACTTTTATCCCTTCCATCTGCCCAATACACTTCTGGGTTCTCAATCCACCCTTGTGATCTCTTTCAGGGTGAAACTAGAGCGGCAAGACGGCAGGCATGGCTGCTAGCACAAGATAGGCTTGTAACCGCCTGTATGAACTGAGCGAGCTTTTACCGTGTGTATACACAGTACTTGTCCGGTACTTTTTATACAGACGGTAACGAGTCTAAGCGCAAGAGCCTAACGAGAACGTTGTGCTGCTCCGAGTATCTCTCGCCGATACGGACGGACTCTCGACCGAAATGACCGGCTGGTGTCATGGGACGCAGGCTTCTCTCGTCGCTTCGGAACATCCCTGGCTATATCGCGGCTCCTATTAGACGGCGAACCTCCTGGCTTGAGCTTATTCCTGCTTCCCGTTTAACAAATTTCAGTACACGACCGACCTGCCCGGCATCGAGTGGTCAGCGCCTGACCCTTTGGTGATTCTTATGAATGCCTTGGCACAGTGCGGCCATGCGATGAGGCAAATGACAAGCCTAGAATGCTTAAGTACAAACAATTTGAGAGTGTGTGTCTGCCACCCAAGCAGCTCAGCATGTTCCCTCAAGGACTCTCCACTGCCCTCGTCTTGGCTTTCCTCGGAGCATTGGCTGCCAGGGTCAGTGCAACTGTCAGACCAGTGTGTGTTGGTGAGCTGCCCGTCACGTCGATCCACGCGGGCTTCTAAATCGAACATTTCAGGGGAATACAGGATCAGTCCAGGGGACTCCTGTGCGACGATAACAGCTTGGAGCGGGCTTACCGCTGCAGAGATTCAAGCACTAAACCCTGGAGTGGACTGTCAGCTATACCATGCACATTGCCTGAGCACGATCCTAATGGAATGCTAAATTATAGGCAGCCAATCATTGGCACCACTTGTCGGTCACTATTTCTGTGTTGACTGTAAGTCCCACACCCGTTCTCCAACATTTTGTTCTCACATTTTTCTCGTTCAGCATACGTACCAGCGTGCACACATGAAGTGACCGTCCTATCGAACGACACTTGCGGCAGCTTAGAGACGGCCTGGCAGGTCTCAGAGGGGGACCTCCTGTTATTGAACGATCAGCTGGATGATGCATGCGACAATCTCGTTGTTGGCGAGCAGGTAAGGGTGTTTTGGTTTAGAGTGAGATACAGTGCTCATGCGGTGTTTTGTAGTATTGCGTCAGTGACATTGACTGCTATTTTGGAAACGATGATTATTGCTGCACACCTGAAGGTGAACAGAATTGTTAGTAATTTCTTCCGCGGTGGTAGCGAAGATAGCGGTGCGTGCTCGCACCCGGCGCAAGTTACTGCATTAGCGTCCGAGTGGCTTGCTCGTATCAGACTTCCCAGTATATTCTTTGTATCTGCTATATAGGAACATTTGGAAAAGGTTTCTTGAACTGCGTCTGGCGTCACAGAATTTCAGTTGAGATGCATTCCGCCAGCGTGAGATATCTGTAGGATGAGTGAGTTTAGATCATGCTTGCACTGGCCAGTCTCGATGCCTGGAACTCACACTCTGTCCGGTGATAAAGTGCGCCTCTTTCGAGGCCATGCATGACACTGGGCTCGCGACAACCTCCGGTTTTCCCAGATAACCTGCTGGTGTGGCTGCGGCCATCTGAGCCATAGGGACTCTACTTTCCGGATCCGCCTCGAGCTGCTTGCAACGCAGAGAGAACAAGGTTTAAGCCGCGCAAGCTATGATCGCCACAGCTTTGAGATCATCATGTAAGTTGTCTCGCGGTGCGTGGTCTTCAATGGAAGAGGACACGCAAAAGATGCATAATTGAAGGATCATAAAAAATAACCAGCCGAGCCAGCCGAGCATTGTCGTAAGCTACTCGACTGTGTGGAGGAAAGAGGCCGATCCTTAGGTGTTGTTGCTATGTAGATTGGTATTTACTATTTTACACTTGTGATGGACTTGGTGGTTGAAGTTGAGTTCGTAGTGCATGTTGATTGGTGAAAAGAGCATCTAAACTACACAGTCACCAGTATGTGATATGTTCTCAGCCATTCGATTGACCGTGCTGGTGGTATCCGAGATGGAGCGTGCCGCATCCAATAGGTGAGGCCCGGATATATCAGTAGTCAAAATAAAACTAGGTGTCGCTGCCGTGCACGCGATATGTAAATTGCCTCAGCATCATGTCTACATACATTCGTTTGCAGGCAAGCATGCCCCGGCAGTGTGGTTTTTCAGTCAAACTGCAGCCCGCCATTTGGCGATATCTGTCAAACGGTTGAGTTTAGAGCATGCAATTCACATGCCTATCCGAACTCACTGTCTGTCCGATAAATAAGAAAAAGCGCATGCCACCTGCAGCTACACGTATAAGCATAAAAATATTGACCTTTCTTACTCAATCCGCTTTATACCATGTTCACAAACGCCAACGACATACCTCTCCTGCCCCAGCCACCGAACGGGGTAACCACGCAGGCCTCTCTGCCGTTGAGCACCTGTCCACTGCCTCCGCACTCACGGTCAACGCTCCTATTCAGCCCCGGACCCAGCTGCGTGGACTCAACTTTGAATCTCGCATGTGGGAAGAAAGGACCGCTGCGAACATAGCAGCGATGGGTTTGTTGAGCGACGAGCAGAGGCGACATCCGGATGCATGGGTGACACGACGGGAGCTCCAATTTGCGCGAGCTCTTGAGACCACCGTCGTTTAGTGCTGGTCAGGCGAGTAACGCGAACTTCGCTCTTCTCGGTATGGACTGAACCAGAACTGAAATCTTATTTCGCAGGCACAAAACAAGAATTCTGAACAATCCAACTCCTAGATCTCTATGCGCTGCTCCGATGTTTCTTTCCTATGGTATTCTTCTTCTTGCGCTGTTGGTGTATGGCGTGCATGTTACAAATGGTTATTGCAGTAAATACTTACTAAAACAGAAAGGAGCTCCTCATAAAGCAATGCCTTGTTATGCACATGTAATCCACCTGCAGCACAACATAAGGGTCAGGGGCTCGTTACAGCCAATCTGATAGATCTAAGACATGCAAGAAAACGGCGTGCTCGAGCAGAAACACGCTGTGAAGGATGCGTCGATGTGAATGGACCTGGCGTGCCGTGCCAGATAAAGAGGATAAGGAAGGAAGAATGGAAGTTAGGGAAGAATGGATAAGAGAACGCTACGCACTAGCAACGCTAAACCCGAAATGTCTCCAGCAACAACGCCCTCAGCTGCAGGGGCAAGGCTTCATCGGCAAAGGTGAACACCTTACCCGCGAGCGCCATATCGAGCTCGTCATGTACCTTGGCCTGCACGACAGGGCACTTGGTGGCGGTGAGGTCAGTGGTGCTAATCGCTGCGGCTAGTCTGTAAACCGACGTAGGTGGGTCTGCTGCTCTTCGCATTCTCACGTTTGAGGAATGGGAGAGGACTGGAGTTGGAGGGCTGGGGAAGATTGGGGGCTATTGGGGGAAGAGACGAATTGACAATGAAAAAGCACCGGCCGGCCGGCCGGCTGCGAGCGGCCTTTAAATTTACCACACCTAAGCAAGTTAGGCTTGTCACCGGTATCAGTGTCACCGGTCGTTCGCCTTCTTCCTTCGACCAAAATTCAGCTGACCGGAAGTCCATCATCCTGGGAGATCCTCGGAGTAACATCCACTTAATCATCTGTTACTCAATGATTCTCGAATTGAGGCTATGAGCTGAACCAGCGTAATTTTTTACCACAGCCTGGTCGCACTGGTTGCCCGCCGCTGCACAGCGAAATCTGCTGGAAAGAACACTAGAAGTCAGAAATCAACATGCACAGCAAGCGGCCGTGATCCGCCCGTCGCATCGATCATACAGCAAGCACGAGTTCGCAGGTATGTTATGACATGCATTTTCATTGATCTGACGTCGTTTTGTATAGAGATTCGTGACGGACCTAATGTTTACCCGTTATCGTAGCAACGTATGATGCAGCTCAAGGAAGATTACACCGTATGCACGTCGAGAGCATGGGCACTGGGCAGAAACTCCAGAAAACAATCTTCTTCCCAGGTCTACTGTTACATTGGGTGAATGTTACGTAAAGGGTCACGTATGAGCGCTCCTCGCTGCGAATCTCATCACGACCCACTGCATTGCTTATGTCGGAGGTTGCACGGCGCACATATTGGGCACAAGTTCCAGATCAGCCCGTTGGAATATATATTCGCCTACTGGTATGTTTGGTCGACAGCTCTGCAGGGATAGGGCAATGTTTGTCGTAGCGAGCAAAGACTAAGAACGCCTGTCGGTCGAGTTGATGTGATGGTGTGCTGTGCGGCACGTGCATGATCTATTATGGGCCATTCCTTCGATATCACTGTCAGGGTTGCGCGCTGCGCGGCATTCAATGTTCTCTGGGTATGGCAATGCGGTACTAGAGACACCGGGAAAGGTCTAAAGGCGTGGCTAGCTCAACAGGCAAAACTGATCCTTTTATCCTCCATGAGTACCAATCTTCACTACGAGCGTATTCACATCCTATTCGTATGTGGACTCCTTCCTGTTTTATGATCTACTAACGAACAAACTGCTAGTAGTACTTCGATGGTCGGTGCTACGATTTGCTTGCAGATGTGTCACTGATTTGAAACCGATATCAGTGGCCAGCACCTGCCTACTTGTGTGTCCGATTTATATGGTCTACTTCCTCCATCACGCTGACAAGAAGACAGAGTTATGACTACCTTTTGACATTCTCATCCGAGATGTCTCTTATATGGGCCGGGCCTGGAAAATGGACCGTCTTCCAAGTTCTCTTCGTGCTCTCTCGGTATTCGCCATTTGCAGATGCGGTGATTGTTCTATACGGTAAATTTTCTGGTTGATGATACGGACACTGTGGCTCAGGGCTGATGACACCGTGTGGCCCAGCTCATTTAGGTTTGAACATCGACAACACTTCCTGTGACCGGCTTCACATTGCTATTGGATGTGAGATCCAATTTTTCGCACAGTCAGTGGAGTCTAATCCATTATCCTGCTTTTCAGGGATGTTGACCCTGGGGCAGATGCTGACTGAGGGTAATTGCTGCAAATTTCATCGTTAAGAGCCGCGTAAACTAAGATTCCACATGACAAGTCACATTCTTGATGCGTGTATGGGCGATGTGGGGCGGAACTCGCAGGATTGGTGCATTTCTGGGCGCTTTCTTCTTTGCCGCATGGATACCATGCCTCGTCCTCGAAGGGATCATCCTCAATGCGTTTGCCGGTGAGCGTTTTTTCTGAGCGCCCGGACATCTCGACGCTGATGTGAACAATGTCAAAGCTACGAAGCAGGCATCGAGCTCTGTAATAGGCTGCACGAAGGATATTGCTGGAGACGTGAAACTGGTTCGGATACAAGACGCAATTATTCTCCTCTATTGGATTGGTAGGCTGTTTCACCCGCATTATGAGCTCCTCCTGACAATCCATTAAATCACGCAGTACTTCTTGCTCTTTTGGTATGTAAAGGAGGAAGTCCGCGTATGTCCTCATACTATACTAAATACAATTACCTGCTGATCTTGTGGACAAACAGGAAAACGACTTTCTGGCACTGGATTCTATGCCCTGCTTTACAGAGACGGTTAGCTGTCCTATCAGTGTATACTTGAGGTTGTTTCTCATCAGGCTTTTAGGAATTACCTACTGCGTTCTTCTCTGCGGTACGTGCAACATATTCTGTACTGGTGCCAAGTACAAGCTGACTACTGCTTTCCAGGCTTAGGGACTGTAAAGATGATAGCGACGGTATTCGCGGTGCGCAAGCTTTCATTCATCTTAAGCGCCTAGTTATTTATTTCTCTTACAGCCAGAATTTCTGAAGCTTCTCAATTTGTGCGTCCCTGAACATTGATTCAAGAGCATATTGAGTCAGACTAAAGACCTGCAGTTTACAGCACGCAATACTCTCAGTGTTGACGAACCGAATTTTATTCCGCCTCCGCCAGTACAATCTCCGCACGACGCGCATTGAAGACGCCACCATGCTTGACTTCGTCCCCGATGGGACGTTGGCATTTGGAAGGTCGGAGAATGACAATGCGGACCTTATCGAACTCCAAAGGCTGCGAAATTCTGATGATATGGCAGCAGACTCACGGATGGGCCGGGGTTAGTCTAAGTAGTCCGGCGGCCTTGCGTCCTGCAGTTACTTTGTAATACAACATACTCTATTCCTCGATGGGCTACACACACGCCCGATTCAAATAATTGAGCACTGCTGCACAGTAATCGCAGATTTCTAACTTTTCCACGAGCAAAATGATACCATTACAATACAAGCATATGTGCTCGTGAGAGCAACGTCTAAATCCATCCAACAAACCAGAGCTGTCATTTGCGCGTCGTGTCACATACGAGTCATTTGTATGCTCTAGGAGGGACTGGCGTCGTGTGTAGGTCAAGCCTGAGCGTCGACAATGAGCTTTATCAGGGCAGCAACAGCTTCTGATCGCACCTCTATCCGGCACTTGAACGGCTTAGGACGACTGTAAACATCAAATGTTCATTAGCGCTGAGTTGAGACGACAATGCGTACATTGAGAGGCTGCCATAGCCCGCCCAGTGTCCAGGGCACATGCTGCATTGTATGGGAAGATGAGCGCCTTCGAACTTCAAGCTTGGAGTGCAAATGTTAAGCGCTTCAATATTCGATGCCTGCCGTGCGACCGTTGGATGCGTCTATTCCTTCATCGATGGAGGAGCACTAGCTCATGACTCTGGATCAGTAGCCCAATCCTGGATGGATCCCATGTTCCACACACAAAATTGATGTACAAGCTTGGGTCACTTCGAATTTTGGAAGATCGTACATGGAAGGCCAGCGGTGTTTGATATGTTCTCGTAGATAGAGGCTTTAGTACACCGATGTTAACCAACTCCATTGAACTCCGTTTCCATACTCCCGCTCCGATGCCTCAGAATCAGACTCTGCTTTTACGCTCGAATCTTCCTCCACTCCACTAGAAGGTTCAGCCATCCCGTTGCTTGCGATGTCAACTTCATCAATCTTTCGCTTTTTAACCTGCGGCTGTTCTAAGCTCCTCGGCCAGCTGTTGTGGGTATATCCCTTCTTTTTATGTATTAGCTTTTGGAAAGACGCGACCAGTTTTTGGTCGAAGCTCTCAAACTGGAGCCCTAAGCACTCTATCCGGATGGTGCCACTTTTAAATAGCCCAGATATCACGGCCCGCCCACCATCGTGGCCTTCCAATCGGGTCCAGCCTGTCTGGGAGGCGACACTATCAACGAGTGACCGTCGTAGCTACATGTGTTTATATCATTTCCAGCATATTATAAAGAGTTTCAAGTGACTCACATAGTCGGGCAGTCCTTCAAAATGGTCGAATTGAAGATTTTTCAGCGGGATTGCCTTGTGTTTGCCCAAGTAAACAGTTTTCCCCTTCACAGTTCGACTGAACACTTCTATTGTCTCCCCATGAAATCTCTCGAACTGCGATTCAGGATGCCACTTTGCTTGCGCCCAATTGTGTTGTTCCACGTCGAATTTTGGCCGATGCAGGGGTCCTGCAACCCATTGATGCGCGCCAGACTTTATGGCGATCTCGCTGAAGCAGTGAAAATGCGACGTTGGCCTAGAGGGATAGTGATCAATATCACACAACAACACAGGAAATGTAGGAGAAACCATCATACCTTTCCTTTCCTATATGTTTCTAAAGCGGAGAAATTTATGATCAGGCATATTCAAAATGAAACTCAAGCTTCACGAGCTCTTTACCGTTATATCGCTAGGCGACATCGGCATCGCGGATGTATGAGACCTCCGTTCTCTCTGGGCCCACAGCTGCTCGGTCGGGGCTGAAGATGCAAAGTTGGCCACGAAGGCCATCGTCTGCGCTAATGACGTGCTAGTCTGCTCTGCAGAATCAGAATCCCCGGTGGAGTGCATGCGACGAGGAAGACACCTACGTTAATAGCAGTATTTTTATCGATCGAACGATTATTTTCAGGCGTGGCCATATGTTCGTGAGCCTGATATACGTTTCCTTTAGTCCTAATCCTTTTCAGTGGCCGTGCGGATTCATCGTGCTCACCTCTTTCAGCTGACGTTTCGCGTCTTTGTACTTTTGCTTGCAGATGCCGAGTGCATTTTGTAATTCGTCTAGAGCTTGAAGCTACGAGAACAAGATATTGTAAAATAATAGGTTCTTTACTGTGATAATATTGGAACTCACGTGACCTTTCTCTGCCCCGCCATGTTGACGTTTCGCGTCTTTATACTTTTGCTTGCAGATAGTAAGGGCATTTTGCATTTCGGCTAGAGCTTCGAGCTAAGCAGGTTAATCGCGTGGTGCATTTGTATCACTGTTAGTACCAGCAATTCCAACAGTTTATGGTTGTGGGAGCATCGGTACTTACGTGATCTTTCTCCGCCTCACTTTTGCCGCGGAGCTGTTCGGTCAGCTCTTCGACTAATCTGGTTTTCTGTACATTTAAATCATCAGTTCCAGGCCGCAAATTAAGATACATTTGAATGCACGGCACTGATGTCGAGGACATGTTGGGGATTCGTACAAGTCCCGACCTCCTGCTTTGTGGACGACTCGGACTGACGTTCATTGGCTTTCAGTGTCACTCTGCGCAGCTCCTGACTAAGAGCCGCTCGGTTTTCGTCGCTCTGCTGGGCTCGCCGAAGGTTCGCGTTACATTCAATGGTCTTCGCTGCAAGAGCCTGCACTCATCGGGCAAGTATACAGCGATCAGCTCCAAGCCCAAAGCGTTGGAAGCAGGACATACCCTCTCGAGCTCAACATTCTTCTCACGGGAAGTCTTCAGGCGCTCTCCAAATAGTTTGAGAATCTCAGTTGTCCCGAGGTCCTCTGCGAGAATATCCATGATCGTGTGCGAAACTTGGAGTGCAAATTTTAAGCGCCCACATGCGTCAACACATGCAAATTACATACTCTATATTAGAACCGAGGCTGGGGGGTTTCCCAGCACAGTACTTTCTACTCAGACATGTCTCAATTCCAGTACTAGTACTGTTATATTAAATAGTCTTATAATCCACTCAACGGATTAGAGGCGAAAGGCGCGTGTAACGGTTAAGAACGCGTCGTGCGTTTCAAATGATCAAGGGCTCCCCGGCCTGCCCACGTCTCTTCATGCATCTTACTTTTTATCATTGAAGTTCGCGCCGTTCGACGGATTGTATTTCCCCTGAAAAATGGCGCAGTATCCTGTCGTCAGGTGCGCGCAGGCGGGATCAAGGCGTGATACAGCTCTTGCCACTACTACCAAACTACGACCACCACCATCGATATCGCTTCCCTCCGGTTCTGCATCATTCGACACTGCTGTGTCGCGTCTCATTCCGCCTTTTAAGCGTTCTGTTCTACATATGGAAGATGCGCTGGTGTGACCAAGATGATGTCCAGAGGAATCAGAATATGATTGGATGCGCCGAGTCCAATGGCGCCTTGATGGCGCCCATGGCCAGAAGTGCCGCCGACGGTGCCGCGTTCTGATCGCTCACATTATCACAGCGTATTCCATGTGGGATTTAGCGCAATCTCGGATAGCAGCTGTGCGACTGCATCTTGCTTCTCTACCTCACTCTTGCAAGCAGTCGCGCATCTCAACACCAAGAAACAGCTTGTAGAACAACATTTTCCTGGATCGAAGTTGGCCCTCACTCTGGTATGTCTGTCGTATCCCTATTTCAAAAGGCCCATCTTTTAACCTGTAGCGTCAATAGAACTGCAATCATGCCAGTCTGCACGACGTCGAACGGCGCGGACTTTACCCACCCATGTGTCAGAGCTGCATGGGCCGCCATTCTCCCCACCATCTTCGTATCCACCATATGCCTCAGAGCATGCCTCCCAAAGCACATCAAGCAGTCTCTACGGCTGTCATTCTTCACCAACTTCCTATCCCTCCACGAAGCAGAAGCGCTCGACATCAGCGACGAGAAGTACCAGGACGAGCCAGTAGAAATCGAGGTGGAGGTGCGCGTGCCGGTGTGGAAGACGTTCACCTTGTCGTTTGTGGCCATGCTCCAGACTATGCTCTGGCTCGTGGTCGGAAGCTACACCCTCATCGCTGTTCCCGGTGGAACGGGCATCGCTAGTGGGATATTCGCCATTCTCCGCGCGGCCACCTGGTTCTATGGCGCAATGCGCCCAATAGTCAAAGCGCAAGCCACGGCGCCCTATGATTTATTCATACTCTACCTCATCCAGCTCGTCATGAGCTGCCTTCTCCTCGGAGGAGTAGCTTATGAGCATGACGTCTATAACCGCCCACTCCCCAGCCCATCATCCATGGCTAGCTTGATATTCAATCTCGCCGCAACTCTGGTTCTGCTGGGCGTCATTCTCAGCATGCCTCTGGCCCTCCCTAGCAACAGAGTCAAGAAGAGCGACATTGTAAGCTTCTGGTTCTATAAATGGAACTCATCGACTGACGCGTTCGCAGGGTGTCACAGTATCTCCTGATGACTATGTGACCCTGTGGGGCTGGATTACGTTCTCGTGGATAGCGCCCATAATCAAGAAGGTCTGAATCCACACGGCAAATTCATAATCTTTCCACTTACATATGACTCAGGGCGCCCACACCACGCTTGTTGATTCAGATATTTGGAGTCTCTCCCCCACGATGTCGTCCAAGCCGCTATTCGCGAAGTTTGCTGTTACTCGGTGAAGCTTGATCCATACACATCCACTCTCGCTTCATTCTAACCCAATTTCTTCAGGCGCCCCACCTTGATCAAGCGCCTTTGGGCTGCCAACAAAGCCGATATGATGACGGACATGCTGCTGACCTACCTCGGTGTTGTATTCTCATACGCCGGGCCATTTTTCCTTCGGAAGATCTTGAGCGAGCTGGATAACGAGCAGATCACGCAACGGGACAGATCCAACGCATACCTTTACGCGTTCCTCGCCTTCGTTTTCACACTGCTTAAGGTACGATATATTGCTTGCTCTCTGGATCTCGTCATATGCATGTGTCCCTAACGAGAACTATGGCAGAGCCAAACCGACCTCACACAATTATGGATAGGCAGGCGCGCGGCCACGCGCATACGCACGGAGCTGATGGCCGCGATCTACGCGAAGGCGCTGAAGAGGAAGGACTACTCGGGTGTGATCGATAAAGACAAGCAGCAGGAAGCGGCCGACAAGAAGGCCGACGCTGAAGCGCTTGTGAACAATACATCTGCAGCGGGTATGTGTCGCCCATGGACTGAGTGCCATAGTGAGGTGACTGACGGTCGACTTGTGCTTGTGTTTGTGTATAGATAAGGCGAAGATGAAGCAGGCGAAAGCCGCGAGAGCGGACAAGGCGAATGAAGCGCGGGGTGGAGCAGATACCGGGAAGATTGTGACTCTTATGTCTGTCGATGCCCAACGGGTAAGTGCAGTCCCTTCACTTGTACATCTGTTTGTTCTTATGACATACACATCACCCCTTTACCTAGACCGCTATGGCCGCCACGATGATACACATGGTGTATGCCGGTCCATTGGAAATCATACTGGGAACAGTTTTCCTCTACCGACTCCTTGGATGGTCCGCATTTGCAGGCTATGCGGTGATATTCGCCTCATGGCCCATTAACTCTTTGGTCACCAAGAGAGCGATCAGGATACAGAAAGGCACTTCCGTAGCGCGGGATAAAAGGATGCAAGTGGTGAATGAACTCATAAGCGCAGTGCGTGCCGTCCATTATGCTCATTCCTATTCTGAATAACGCCAACTAACCCTCTGCGAAGGTCAAATTCGTCAAGTTCTTCGCTTGGGAGGGGAGGTGGATCGCGCGGGTCATGGAGGCCCGGAAGAACGAGCTAAACTGGATCACCAAATGTTGGTGCTGTCTAACCTATCCTATGCGAACTTGAACGGTTTCTAACAGCAGTGCCGCTCTTCTTATTGCAGCTCGAATCAACGCGGTATTCTTCTACATAACATTTACGTTCGCCCCTATTTTGGTTGCTGTTATATCTTTCTGGGCTTTCATACTGTCCGGGAACGAAATGACCATCAGCATTGCGTTCACTGTACGCCACCGCCCTTGCTCTTTGTTTCATCGTGATACTGATTCGTGGTCACGCAGTCCATCACTCTATTCGCCATGGTTAGAAGCCCTCTCACAAGTTTACCCTCGATCCTCGTACAGCTGTTGGAGGTGCGTAGAAGCTCACATCTCGAATAACTGGGACTGATACCAGTTTTCCAGACGAAAGTGGGCATCGACAGAATTGACAAGTTCTTGGAAGAAGACGAAGTCTCAGAGCAAGTCTCCTCTCTCAAAGATGGCAATACGGATGTGCCACCTCGCGATGGGGATGTCGATCCAAGACTTGGAATTGAGCATGCATCCTTTAAATGGAATGAAGTTGAAGAGAAGAAAAGCGACCCAGCCCCCGGACCTCAGGCTGATCCAGAGCTGCAAATCGAGCAGCATCGCTTTGAGCTCAGAGACATAGATGTCATCTTTCCCGAAGGCGAGCTGTCTATGATCACTGGGCCCACAGCTAGCGGGAAGAGCGCAATGCTGGTACGTCGTCTCCAACAAACATATCAACCATGCTGACAGTGACGGGTGCAGATGGCTCTGCTTGGCGAGATGACGTTACTCGGAGGTCGTATCATCATGACCAAAAATACCAACAAAGTAGATGAATACGGGAACATGCACTCTATATCATACGCGGCCCAGTCGCCATGGCTCCGCCACCAATCGATCAAGGACAACATTTTATTCGGGTATCCATATGACGAGGAGAGATATAACGCTGTCATCGAGTGCTGCGCTCTGCAGCCAGACCTGGAGATGCTAGAGGACGGCGATGCTACTGAAATAGGGGCTAGAGGTGTAAGTCTTTCAGGGGGGCAGAAAGCGCGAGTGGCACTTGCTCGCGCGGTTTACGCTCGTACCAAGTACGTTTTACTTGATGATCCGCTCAGCGCTGTGGTATGTTTCTGTCAGTACCCTCCCACTTCACTCCCACTGACCACTCTACAGGATAGCCATACGTCTCGCTTCTTGTTCGAAAAGCTGTTCAAAGGCCCGCTGCTCGCCAATCGCACTGTGGTATGCCCCTGTCCGCACTGAACGCAAGGAATGCTGATTGACGCGTTTTAAGGTTCTTGTTACTCATCACGTTGAACTCGTGCTTCCCGGCGCACACTATCTAGTCCGCATGCTTGACGGGAGAATCGACACTCAAGGCACTATTAAAGACCTGCGTGCGCAAGGCGTTCTGGGATCAATCACGCAGGACGAAAGCCTCACACTCGAGCAAGAGAAGCCCGCGGACGCCGAGGAAGTACTGGACCCTAAAGCCGCTTTGGATGCCGATGGCAAGGCCGTGGAAGCGACGAAGAAACCTAGAAAGCTCATTGAGGACGAGCATCGAGCAGAAGGTGGGGTGAAATGGGGCATTTATAACACGTATCTGGAGGCTTCGTGAGTGCTCTTTTAAAATGGATACCTAATGAGACTAATATGGCGTAGTTGGTACGGGACGTGGGTCATCATCCTGATTTTAATTCTTCTGAACGAGGTGATTTACATCATGTCCTTGAGATCTATTCGTGCTGACTAGACGATTAGGCCTTGGGAGTCGGGGAGAGAGTCTTCATGGGTATTTGGGGTGAAGCATACGGACCTGGCGGCGCTCAGTTGACCATGGCGCCCTTGATTGCTATGGCGAACGAAAATCAGGCTTTCTTTGACGGGTCTGTCCATGCAGCCTTACGGCATCACTCAGTACAGGCACTTTCGAATGTTAGCGCGACTACGTACCCTCGCGCTCAAGAGCACCCTATGCTTTACGTGGGCATTTATACCGCGATATCTTTCGCTACTGGTATCGCCGCCATAGCATCCATCATTGTCCAGATCGTGGGTGGTCTGCGAGCATCTCGAGTTTTATTCAAGCGCCTGTTGACCACTGTAGTTCACGCGACAATGAGGTGGCATGTGAGTCACTTGACCAAAGACACAGGCTGAAACAAAGTTCTGATGTCACAACTTGCAGGATACCACTCCTCAAGGTCGAATGCTCAACCGCTTCAGCAAGGTATGAGCATAATAACAGCATTGGTAGATGAACGCCGGCTGATGAACTCCTTAGGACATTGAAACCATTGATACCTCTTTGGCGCGTTCGCTGCAAAGCGTTAATTCTTCGCTAGCGGTATTCTTTGCTGCGATTGCAACCATTACGTGAGTCTCATTGCCTGCATGCATCAATTTTGCTCATTGCTTCGCTCAGTTACTTCTTCCCACTTTTCTTGATACCCGCATTCTTCCTAGGCTTCGTCTACCAAAGATTGGGGGTTGCTTATTTGCGATCAGGTCGCTCTTTACGACGAATGGAATCGAATACCCGCTCTCCTGTGTTCAGCGGATTTGGAGAGATGCTTGACGGTCTAGTTACTGTTCGCGCATTCTCCGCTGAACGGCGCTTCCTAAATGACCTTCATGGCAAACTCGACAATACTGTCAAGGTATGCTCAACCGGATATTCAATAGCACACTAACTCATATACACTTATAGATGTGGTACACCTTTTGGATGACCAATCGATGGCTACTTCTCAACTTCGACGCGCTCGGTGCGATAGTCGTGTACATCACCACATTGTTTTCTATTTCACCTTACGTGTCGGCTGGTACTGCTGGATTATGCATCACATCTGCGATGGCCTATACAACGAGCATTTATTGGGTATGTCGTAAGTATCTCTTCCCTATTCATCATCGTGTTTGGCTTAATTGCATTCTATAGGATATTACACCAGTCTCGAACTCGATCTGAATTCAGTCGAACGAGTCGTCGAATATCTGTCACTACCTCAAGAGCCCCCGGCCACTATCGAGTCCAATAGGCCTCCCGCTTACTGGCCGTCCAGCAGCACCAAAGATGCGCTCATCTCTGTCCAGAATCTAGTGGTCAAGTATGCACCCGAGTTACCGGCAGTTCTTCACGGGGTATCATTCGATCTACAAGCGAAAGAGCGCATCGGTCTCTTGGGGCGGACAGGTCTGTTTTGCTCTTTGCAATCATCGGTTGGGAAACTGATAAAAATGTAGGTAGTGGGAAATCGACTTTGGCGATGAGCTTGTTACGCTTCGTGAGTCTAACGGTTGTTCTCTCTCCACCAAGCTGAAGGATCCTCCATAGAACGACCCAGTCAGTGGAAAAATTCTCATTGATGGCATCGACATATCCACCATCGGTGTTGGCGATCTGCGTTCACGCTTGGTATGATTACCCCCTGCTGGTTAAGATTCCCACAACACTAATGCACAATCGTATAGACATTCATTCCACAAGTACGTTTTCATTGGGTCATGATGATCAGGGTAAACTAAATGGCTGTACAGGACGCAACTCTTTTCTCCGGAACTCTACGCGACAATCTCGACCCTTTCGGTTGGCAGCTTACATCCACTTTCCAATGACCACACTAACGGCCCTTCTCTAGGTGATCACGAAGATAGTGCTTGTCTAGATGTCCTTCGCCGTGTGCAGCTGCTCACTGACAGCACTGGTCCCTCGCAAAGAGGATCGCGGGATGCTTCGCGTGTGCCATCCATCCGCGATGACGCAGAGTCTTCCTTATCGGTCACTTCCACGGAGGTAGAACCCACTGCCAAAATATCTCTGGATACCCAAATTTCAGCTGGTGGTGCAAACTTCTCATCTGGGCAGAGGCAGCTCATCGCAATGGCCAGGGCGTTGCTTCGCCATAGCTCCGTGATCATTCTAGATGAAGCTACGAGCAGTATCGACTTTGCCACAGATGCCAAGATCCAGGCGACTATTCGTGAAGAATTCGGGGACTCTCTACTGTTGACCGGTATATTTTCCTGCAGTGGGATTGTTGTATCCGAGCTCATTATTCTCGATAGTTGCTCATCGTCTGCGCACCGTTATTGACTATGATAGACTGATCGTGTTGGATAAGGGCGAGGTTAGACTCCCCGGCTTTTCTCCTAGGCTTACGTAGCTGACACTGTACCGTCTAGATCGCGGAGTTCGATACGCCTCTGAACTTGATCAACAAAGAGGGTGGTATATTTAGAGATATGTGCCTCAAGAGTGGCACTTTCGGGGAGCTTGAAGCGGAGGCACGAGCCAAAGCCCAGCGGGACGCGCCGACAGTCGTCCAGTGAAAAGTCTGCTTCCAGTCTGCCTATTCGTTATCCAATGCAATTTCGGCAAATATGCTTTATAGACAACTGTTGTCGTGCAAGAAGATCGCTGACCTTCGCAAAGCCAAGCATTTGCGCCTAGCCATACCATTCACGCGTGGTCACTGACTGACGAGCTTGTCGTTGTATATATGTAAACGGACGTTTATAAGATTAGGGCCCACGATATCAATACATATATAACCGGTACATAACCGGGAATTATCCCCATTAAAAAAAGTCTAAGAAAACCAAACACTACTCAGGCCCAGCCAATGCCTCAGCTTCCAGCTCTGCTAGTCGACCACTTTGCCTGCACATGTTCCTGAATATGCCTTCATCGATTGAAAGCAAACGGCGCGGGGTATCGGACTCCACGATCTACACGATGGCCGTTAAAGCTAATCATCGCAGTGTATGCGTATCACTCACTAGGCCTTTGTCCAGAACAATGACCCGATCACAGTCGATGATGGTTTGCAGTCGATGGGCCACTGTTTACGATGAGTGATAGGGAAATGCAGAATTTCCAGACGAAAATGACTTACCAGTCAACATCAAACAACCTTTAAACTCGGCCCGAATGATAGCTTGAATCTTGGCATCGGTCGCAAAGTCGATGCTACTTGTCGGCTCATCTAGAATGATGATCGAGTTCCTTTGAAGGATAGCTCGTGCCAATGCAATCAACTGTCGCTGACCATGAGAGAAATTTGCGCCTCCAGAGCGAACTTGAGTATCTAAGGAGATCCGTCTTCCGTTGGCGAGAACATATTTGGGCAGAGAAGCACTAAGGTCTTCATCTGAAGAGGCTGCGGAGTGATTGAGGATCTCGACACGATAAAGGGCGTCTAGACAGTCTCCATCTTCGAACTCCCCTAAATCAACAGTCAGATTTTAAGTTATGTGGCCATTGTGTTAAACTCACCCAGTGGATCTAAATTGTCCCTCAAAGTTCCCGAGAAAAGGGGAACATCCTGGGGCGTGTGTCAACGGTCAATCAGATGCGATACATTTTGGAACTTACTTGTGGGATGAACGTCTGCCACAGTCCATTCAACTTTTGGTCCTCTCATTTTAAGAAGTGTCACTCACCACTCTCGATCTCAGGTCATCGGTGCCGATAGTGGAGATATCGATGCCATCAATCAATACACGCCCACTGTCGGCCTGAATCTAGACAAGCTTCAATATGTATGGCTTGATAGTTTACGGCGCAGCTTACCAGTCCTAACAAGCTCATCAACAGGGACGATTTGCCGCTTCCTGTGCGACCGACGATACCAATGTGCTTGCCCGCCTTTAACTCAAACGAGATTCCGCGAAGCACTAGTGGCAGCTCGGGCGAGTACCTGACATTAAGGTCTTCCACTACGACTAAGGAATTCCCGCTGGAGCCAGATGGCCAATACGCCGGCGGGCGATTGGATTTAATGACAGCCCGCGGCTCTTGTGGTAGTTCAGAATATTCCATGAGCCGTTCGACGGAGCTGTCGAGACCTCGATCAGCTATCAACATGCTTGACACCGCGTGCTTTGGACATACAACATGTCTAGCTCGAGTGTTGTGTACGCCTCGCAAGTCTTATAGACATTTTGAGTAAAGTTCATGATGGATGACATGCAGAGCGCTGCCGTGCCCGCTGAAACGAGGGAGGCGAGGGAGAATATCGTCGCAATGAAAACGATGGCTGCACCAAGCGCATCAAAATTCAACAAGAGCCATCGATTGCTTGTCCAAAAATTATACCACATCTGGGGGAAATATTTCAACGAAAGCTTCTTCATCGGAGAATAGAGAAGTTTACCTTAGTGGTTGCATCAATCTGTAAGATACGGTGTCAGTGGTCTGCGTAACTCGCTTTCATGAGCCACGAACCTTCATATGTGTCTCGTCCATAAGTCTCTGCTCAGCGCAGAAAGCTCGAACAGATACAATTCCAGAAAGCATTTCTCCGAATCCAGTGAAGATAGGTGAACGTGTGTCTGACTCCAGGCGGCGAAGAGACCTCGCGGTTCGTAGGTAGCCTACAGCCAAATGGTAATATACCAAGCCGATCAGAGTAGCAGGAATGAGAAATAGCGGGAAAAAGTAACTGATGGTTCAGCGTGTAAGCAAGTGCGAACATGCATCCTCGTTGTTTACTCACGCGACAGTCAAAATAGACACAGTGAAGGTGGCTAGAGATGCGCTAACTTCTTGTAAAGATGCGGAAACAGACCAGTCTATCGTCATGATATCCTTGTTGAGATTTCAGAATATGTTTATGCCATTGACCAGCGAGTCACTTACTTTACCGAAACGATTGAGGATCCACCCTAGAAAAAGGGTCAGTGCGCGTTATCAATGCTGGTGGCAGAGAAACTAACCTCTTGGGGTAACGTCCTACGCGGTAATATTGAGCAGGTTTTACACAAAGATGGTAAAAGGTACGCACATGCCAATGCGTTGCAGCTCGGACTACAGGCACCAACACTCTCTTGAATAGTTCACGAGAAGCTCTAATGGCACCATCGAATTGGATGATCGTCGTGACCAGGAATATAATGGAAGTGCATGCGCCGATGAGGGCGTAAACGATAACATAAAACAACGGATTACTGTCGGCGACAGGGAACGATATTGCATTGGATAACTCTTCGAGAGGGATCTGCTGTTGAGGAAAAGCCAGAAACGGGACTGCGCCGGGGATGGATTTCGAGGTCCCATAGCCTTCACCCCAGCGTCGCATCCACAGCCTGTTTATAACAACAAGCGCCTATCATTTGGTCAGCAAATGAAAATTAACAACGTACACTGCATCTCATTCTTGCTCACTTGAGTCAAACCGATGCAAATGATGACGATGGCCCATGTGTAATAGGAGCTGTAGATAATCAGCCATGTGCGACAGTAAAAAAAAGGGAGGAAAAGGACGCACGACGCCTTCAAGTATGTTTTGAACGTAGACCATCTCACTGCACCTTCGACTTGGCCTTCAAATGCTGGTGGTTTGGACAACTCTTTTTGGAAACCCGCTGACTGTGGCGCTTCCGATAAAGATTCCAGAGCAGCATCGCAACCTGCGTCGCTCTCGCTTTCGGTACGTCCACTACCACCAGTGCCAACAACATTATTCAAGGACCCTTGTGCCCTCAAATCTGCCACCTTTCCTTGAGTTTCGATGCGGCCATGCGACATTTGGACAAGGTAAAAGCATCCTGGAAGCACAAGTTGAACGTGATGTGTGGCGAGAATCTGCGGTTGTGTTAGAAAATGGCGTGTGGTGAGAGCGGAAGTAGCGTACGACTGTCCGGTTGGCTAGGAGTTTGCCTTTGATAAGACTCTCGAAGACGCAGCGGCAAGTGTGAGTGTCCTGCGTTTAAAGACGTCAGCTTTGAGCGATCATTTGCAGCAATATACGCACCACGGCTGCAAGTGGCTCATCTAGAATAACATATTTGGTGCGAGCATAGATGGCCCGAGCTAATGAAATCCTGCAGAACTCGAGTCAGAATGGATATCACTCAGAAATCAGATATTTACCTTGCTTGTTGGCCACCTGAAAGGTTGATTCCACTTCAGAATATCAGGACGCCGCAAGCTGATGTTTTGTCAATCAACATACCTCGCTCCAACTAGAGTGTTATCGCCATCGGGAAGAACAGAAAGATCGTCCGTCAAAGCACAACAGTCAAGGACTGCATTATATCGCGCATCGTCGTACTGGCTTCCAAAAGTGATGTTCTCTTTGATTGTTTGGTAAAACAGCCATGGCGATTGACCGGCGTAAGAAATGGAGTATGACAACCCATTGCTGTCAAATCGAGATGGGTCTTTGGGCGTATATGTTTTCCCCATAGACAAGATGTGCATTTCCCCGAGAAGAGCCATCTACACAAAGTAAGTTGTGGTCAATGTCGTTGATAAAACCACGCACTATGAGTGCCGTCTTCCCGCTTGCCGTCGGCCCAGTCACACATGTAAGCTCTCTTTCGGGGAATGCGACTGTTATGTCCCGCAACTGGAATTGGCAGTCTTCTGCAGGTAGGGTCCTGTCGCTATGCACCGCCGAGGAACTTGATGACGCAGAGGACTCTGCGATATCTGCAGTGGCATCCCCATTCCAAGAAAATGAGCTATTCTCGATACCTAAGCCTTTTTCAAGGAGATGGTCGGCACAGGGCTTCGCAGGATTGTAAGTAGTGGGTACTTCTTCCTCGTCCAAGAAGACTGCGATGCGATCCAAGGCAACTTTGCTCTAACCAACAATGGTAAGAAGAAATTCAAGAAGGGTATATGAGCGATGTGACTTCTCACCATTAGCGCTTGTCTGGTGAATTGCGGCTAGATGTTCATAATTTATTATACGTGATGGTCCCAGTGACGAGCGACTTACGATGAATTTCAACGGAGGCCTAAAAGAACAGTCAGATCAACAAACTTCGTATCTACTTGAAACGCACCTCATCATAGCGAACAGTGCGATCGACTATGAAAAAGTGGCGTTGAGCGATGCTGTTGCATGGAATGGCACGTACAACGTACCGTAAATCCGGTGCTAACAGTCAGCTCATTTCCTTGCAGCACGTATGTCGCGAATGCCGCCACGGACACCAGTATAGGCGTCGCAACCCAAATGAACTTGACTTTGATGGCGTTCCTCCGAGCTGGCACCAAAGTATGTTTAACGATTATGGTTTCCCATGCAAGAGTAATACGAACCTCTTATCATGCTGTTAATCTCCGCCTCACGAGCATCAAGTGCCCGGCCGATCCATCGCTCCTCCCAAGCGAAGAACTTGATGAATTTTATCTGAGAAAGAATTCTAATTAGAGAAATCGATAGAAAGGTTACGGTATGCGCACGTCAGCTAGCATCTCGTTCATAATGTTCATTCGCTTGTCTGTAGCGGTAGATAGACGCTTCCTGTTGCGAATTGCAAGCTTGGTGACACGAGACGTCTCAGGCAACGCAAGGATTAACAGAAAGTATCCGCTGAAAGCTGCCCAACCAAGCAAGCTAAACCCTTTCAGTATACCTTCTTGCAGATCAGCGGAAGAAAGCTCACTGGTACAAGAACACGCTCGCGAGAATGATCTCCAACGGAGCAGCAATCAGTTTGTGAGACTCGGCCACAATTTCCGAAAACTATCACAATGGGTTGGTGCTTTAGTTTGAAGTATGCTTGCTTCAACACTCACCCGACTGGCATCAACCGACATGAGGTTCACGATTTTCCCAGAGTCTGCCGGATGTGGCGAAGTAATGCTCGGGTCGTCGGCAAGTATGACTCCCGGCTTGAGTTGGTGTATGGCACCACTGTAATCTTTCTGCTTCAGCGCTTTATCGTACACAGCCGCCATCAGCTCGGAGCGTATGCGGGTACTTGCGCGCCGACCGAAATAGAGATGCTGAAGGTCCATTTGCGCCTGCATGTCGTGATGAGAGAATGAATCACATGTAATAGTCGCAATCGTACCTTCAGCAGGGCACATATGAAAGCGAAGAATGCATAGACATACGCTCGAGAGCGAGAAGCCTTTGAAGGATGCTTCTTATCGATATTATCGATGATCAGTCTACAGGAAAGATCAACAATCGGACTGAATGTGGCTGCAAGAACACTCACTCCAGGAAATAGGGCCCAGAGAAGCTCAAGAGTGTGCTGACTGCAGTCAACGCGAAGTCAATACAGAGATCAAACGAATTTGCAACCCAAAGGCGGCGAAGTAAAGTATGTTGGCTATCATGATATGTATTAGATTTCAGACTAATAAGGAGGTAGAATATGCGACAAACGGGAGTATGCGAAATTTCGTAAACAAAGACCCAGAACGCATTGTGGGCGAGAGATTCCAGACTGAAGGTTCACGGATTGTTTCATGTCTACCCTGGATGGAAAAGTGAGTTCCAACATGCATGGACTTGCTAATAGGACGTACACGTCGAATGAGGGGGTACATCCAATTGAATGTTAACCATTGCCACACGGTGCAATAGTCCTCGGGGGATAGTAGCGTGCCCTGTAAATCATGGAATCATTGAACCACCAGAATGTGTAAATAGCACTCACCACATCCTTCTTAATACGCGAATCCGGGACAGCCATGGGCATGTTAATTACGATTACCAGTTGCACGACCACCCCCGCCATACACGCGCCAACGCCTGTCATCCAACCTATCCCGGGCAACGCTTCGTCGAGAACATACTGCGCGTAAACCAACGCCCCGATTATCCACAACCCCATCACGACATGCACAACGAACAGAATGAGCAGATCATAGGGGACGGTTACTGAAGGTCGCAGACTCGAACGCAACACCGCGTAGATCCACGAGAGGCCGAGTAAGGGAGGGAGAATGGACGAAGCCTCAATGGGGTCTCCTAAGACGCGGTAGTACACACCGAGACCAAGCCACGCGGCGCCTTCAAGCAGGGAGATGCTGGTCAGCATGATAGTCCGCCAAAGAGCGGGTTTAGGGATCGCTGCGCTCTCGCCGTCGCGATCGAGAGCGTGTACATCCGAGCTGAGCATTTCAGCTTCGTCGAGGGTCAAGAATGGCTGGAGTGCGTCGAGACCGAGCGCGCGTCTTACGCGAGGGGGGAGGGAGAATGGGAGGGAAAACAAGCAGAGGAAGAACACGATGCCTGTTGGGAACAAGTACGCCCATGTTTCGCGTATGCAGCGATCGCCAAAGTCGAATGGGCCTGACGCCGATGGACAGAGGTCGCTCACCATGTCGTGTCTAGAGAAGATTCAAGAGCTTCACTTGCATTATGGACTGGCTCTTTAGTGACACCACGATCATCAGTTTCAGCAGTGCCGTTGATGTCGGGTCGATTCCGCAGTGTCAAAATTAGAATTAAGGCACTGTGTTCTAGGGGCGTTCAGACAGGTTCAGGCTGCGTGAAAGTTGTTTATTTGGAAACGGTTGATATCTAGGATATAGCGGAGCGTTGATGGCCGGTACTGGCAGAGGTGAAGAATTGTCGGTCGCTGTAAAAGCAACAACCTGCAATTCTGTGTTTCTCGTGCTCAATACACCTTCAACCACCCGCTAATCAGGTTACGGAGTGACGATGGCACAGGATGGCACCCATGGGAAATCATAAAACGTGTGAGCTGATATTTGACCTCAGAGCACGGTACAATAAATTGAATTAATAAAGATTTACAAGCGTGCCATAACCTCCCTCCGCTTCTCTACCTCGAAGCCACAGAGTCAGCTGCAGACTGCTTGACGCATACATTTGCCCCGCAGCACATGCAAGCGTCATCCGCCACGACAATCAGCGACTTCCCAAAGTTGGCCCCAGTGTGCACGTCCGCCAGCGCCTGCCCCGCGTTCTTCAGACCGTCGTACCGGTGCTCCCGCAGGCGGATTTTTCCTGAGAACACCAGCGGGGGTATTTCGGCCATGAAATCTGGGATATATTGCTGCGCGAAGTCGGTTCCCCGGTAGCCGCGCACGGTGAGGCTTCGCTGGAACATCTCCACGAAGTTCTGGTTTCAGGCACGTGACCAATAAGCGGGCTGCATGAAATCGATGAAAACCGCCCACTCACCCGGGTAGGGGGACGATCCTTTTCTTCCTGGTTATACGAGCTGATAGCACCACACGCCTGTAATCCAGAGATCAGCACCAGGAGTCCAAAGAACAAAGCAGTGCTTACCACAATTAGACCGTATTCAGCCATATTGACCAATGCGTCGTCTAGTACGGGGCCAGCAGCGTTGTCCCAGTATCTTATGATCACCAGAGTCAGCAAGTCAGCGGCGGTCATAAAGGCTAAACTTACATGTCTATCGGCCCATGTTCAGCCAATATAGCTCGCGTGTTATCCGTCTTGTAGTTGATGACCACGTCGGCTCCAAGTGACTTCATGTTTTCTAGTTTCTGCGCAGTGCCTGCCGATGCTATGATCTTCATTTCTGGGTGGCGTATTTTGATGAATTGGATCAAGAAGCTTATAAATAGTATCAATACGAGGGCGGGGGCTAAAACGGATCCCACTCACTTGCCGACGGGCCCTCCAGCGACACTGATAAAGAGCGTCTTGGACTGCGCAGATCCCATCAGACTCGTATCTTCAAGAAACATTGATACAACGCACTGTCTTGGCTTTCTCCTCCACGAGAGCCCTGTAACCAAGATACGCTGATTGGCCTTGGGGTTTGCAGTCAGTATCGCGAACTACCGAGATATGGATGATGTTACGCGTACCCGGCATGCCTATAGGACCAATGAACGTCGACCAATTGACTCCTTCTGGCTTTTCAAGAGGGAACCACGGGAACAGCGAGGCCTTCATATTGATTATAGAGTATTCCTGGAATGCTTTGAGACCGATGAGCATCCTTCCTTCGGCAGGAGAACATATTGAACTCACGGCAGTACCCGTAGACATGCATTCCCGCATGGAAATTGCTATCCTCGCTCCGTAGTATCAGCCCTATGCCGAAGTTGTCCACACTGCAGTCACATCCTCGTCAATGCTACCCCCGTGCAACGAATCAATGATAAGAACGCACGGCTGGCCGATTTCCATCGGTGGCATGTATGATTTGACCTCTGGCGGGTGCATGCGTCCCCTTAGATAGGGATCACTGCTCAAGACGATGGTTTTGACCAGAATGCCGCCATGAAGAGGGACCGTATTCAGATCGATAGTCGGTGAATCATCGTAGACGAAAGTTTGCCCCGGGACTGGGTAGGTAGTGGGGTGTTGGCTGTAGATAAGTCGAGCGTTCTGCACAGGTGCCATGTTTCGTTATCAGTGGAAGGAGCTGCAAGCAAGATACTTTGTAAGGACATGATACATCGCCGCGGTATACTTGAGGCTGATCTGCAAGGATGCAATAATATAAAACCAACGTGCTGATCGTGGCGCGTGCGCCGGCGCTTATAACTTCCCGTGCCGCCGGCTATCGCTTGTACTTAGATTCGACGAGTGTTGCTTTCTTGGATTTCGCAGGTCTGGCATCGGCTGTACTTCTGGTTTGACGAGATCCCTCATGAAATATTACAGGTGTAATTATAATGTTGCTGCACAGTCGCTAGGAACAGCAGGCCATGCATGTGCGACATTGGCCGGTTTGCCCGGATCAGTGTGGATCCATAGCCCGAGATCTTGAGATGAGTTGCGAGCGCGCGTCGCAGGAAATGGAAACATCACCTGGACCTACAAGTTACAAAGCGCAACTGGAGTCAATGTGAAGCGGATCGCTGTCTGCGATTGAGAGGTAGCCAAGCATTAATGATGTTCATCCGGATGACTTAAGTTTGTTCCAAATAAAATAAGGGGAAATGACCAACGAAGGTTCTCTTAGGAAAAACCCGGAAGGAAATGCTACAGAACATAGTGTATAGGGTACAATCGGCGTGCAGGATCTTAATGGTGAGGTATGTAGGTAGTTATAACAATTGTCGAAGGGCCTGTAATGAGCGAAAACTGGAAGAAGGTTCGTGTAAGAGAAAGGAAAGGGATGATGGCCGAGGTGTACGGTGGAGAAACAAACGAATGGACGATCATCGCGACCAGAGTATAAGTGCCCTCGAGTCTATCGTCTCGCCACCCTCTTCCTCTCCCGCCCGTCTTCTTCGACATCCATCGCTTCGGCAGGCTGTTGTTGGCCATGCCCGTGCACGCGTGTGCTTCGCGTGCGTCTCCGACCTCCCGCGTGGGAGATGCTGCCGCTCCCTATGGCCATGCTCGTCCCTGCGTTGCCCGGGGACGAGTCGGCGCTTATGTCGAGCGGAGATGGCGCGGAGTCAAGCATCATCATGACCGCATGCCGTCGTTTGGCCCCTGCGCCTAATCCAAACGCTTCTTCGCCGGTTGCAGGCACAGCGATCGTGGCGGGTGGTAGTTTGTGTGCGTCGGAGGCAGAGGCGTTGGGAAATGCTACCCGTGCCTTGGAAGACTTGGGCAATTGGTGCGTTGGCCGGTGGAGCGAAGGGGTCGTGGGCGGGGAAGGGGAAGGAGGTGACGAGGTGGACGGCGCGTATGCATGAGCTTGTGTTGGTGAATTGGGTGTGAGGGGCAGTGTTACAGGCTGGGGCTGCCAAAAGCGCGAGTCAGTCACAGCATCAAGCGAGTTTGTGGCGACACGTACCTGCACCTTGCCTCTGGAGGCAGGCACTACCGTCTCTGCAGGTGGCGTGTTCTTCACAACAGTTGGTCTGGCACCCGTGCTTGTTGTAGCATAGGCACTGTTCCTCGTCCGCTCCTTCTCCTCATCTTCGTCCTCCTCCTCTTCCCGACTCTTGATGGCCTCCAGCCGCGCCTCTATCCAATCCATGACTTTCCCGATAGTCATTTCATTGCCCCCACTGCCACCCAGAGACCGTGAATTAGGAGAGGAGGGTTCGGTCGTGCCTCCGACGGACACACCCTGTTGGATCATGAGGAGCAGATCCTGGCATGCGGCGCCATATCCAGCGTTGTACGCCCGTTTCGATGTCTGCCTGGAAGACCGGTAGAGCGTCGTAATGCTCAGAGCAGCCGCTAAACGAATGAGAAGAAGGAAAGAAAAAAATCAGCACAAGTGCTTTTGTCACGATGCGATAGGCCGCGATGGATTGGAAACCGACCTTTGAAAGTGTTGAGGAGCTCCTTCTCAGAGTTGGCGAGGTTGCTGGCGTTGGGGAGTGAGCTTGCGAGGGTGTTGAGAGACTCCATAGAGAGCACGGAAAGACGCTAAAAGTTGGCTTGAGGTTGTTGACTTCAATGGGGCTCGGGTGTACTCGAGACCACATTATTGCTTATGTAACGCGCTTCCACATCATTCGCAGTGACTCTTAGCAGCAGTGGCACCGAGCGAGAGGAGGCCAGATGGTGATCTATTTGCTTAACAACCACGCAGACTCTTTACAAGGACGCATTCTAAATACACTTGGACTAATTCTTTGCATCCGACTTAAATTCAGCCTCCCTACTGCAACTTGCGGCTACAGCGACTCATTCAGCTCCTCAGCATGCGAAACCCAATGGCCCGCACCAAAACCTTGCTCGTCAAGTTTTCCTCCTTGGCGTGTTTTTCAAGCGGCCTCTGTGCCAAAGCGGTGGCAGATAGCGTCGCGCGCGCAGCCGCCGAAGAACGCCGTGTTGCTGGATGTCGTATCTCTCTAGAGGGACGGCTGCGGACGGGACATCGATTTAGGAAAGTCCCGGCGGCCTCTCGCGCGTCGCGCCCGCTATTCCTGATGATTATGCACTACAACAA
>KV417857.1:15769-43455 GCA_001630335.1 Athelia psychrophila
CCCCCGAGTAGCCCGCCTAACACAAACTGCACCAGGTATACATGTACCACGGAAAATCAGACGAAGTGATTCCGTACGATTCAGCTTTGAAGGCTGCCAATGCATGGTGCGCATTTGGTGCGAGCGTCGAGTTCGTCACCGAAACCGGGGGCACCGGCCACCTAGGCACGGAAGCTGCGCTCATCAACAATGCCACTTCCTGGCTTGATCTGTGCTTGAGTGGGATACCACCCGCGGCGGGATGCTCAAATGCCTCGTGGTCTGCCCTAGGCAATCCCCTCAAGAGGGATGGGGCAAGCACATCTCCTATCGAGAGATTCGGTGTTGGTGACGAGAAAGTCATTGCTGACATATTAGAGCGTCACGAAGAGGGACGCGAGATTCCTGGACTCTGGTCGTATTTGAGAATTTTCTGAACTGGGCGCTTTATTGTTTTGACTGTTTATTAATTGTTTATATACTAGTACTTACGCAATGTATCGAACAGATTACCCATGGGTGGCAGAATGTGCATATATGAGCAGCTGGTAGGTATCTTGCCCGACCAACGGAGGATATTCTGACGCATATGAACGGGTGATATTTCATACCGAGTGTTTACAAGGATATAAGGCAGACAGCTGAGCGCTGAGAGTTGACAGCTGTGTTGGAAACGATAGGTACAGGTTTCGATTCTAGACTTATGATGTTTGTGTTTGTATATCGCCGGCACAAACAAGTGGCGCTGCCCGAATAGGTAGGTGGTCCGGCCCAGTTATCGCAGTATTTTGGGTCATTGACGGCTCGAGCATCGCCTATTTCATCTTGCCGGGATGCGTATATGGTTGGTGCCCATGATCTATGTGATTCAAGGGGTTCAGGTTGCAATGTAGTGCGACTTGAGGGCCCCTGCCGGCTGCTGTAGGCCCGAGAGGGTTGGAACAAACAGTTATCGGTCACTCCATTTGGAAGCGCCACTTGTTTGTTCCGGTGATTTACAAACAAAAACATCAGAGGTCTAGAATCGAAACCTGTACCTATCGTTTCCAACACAGCTGGAACGAATATGAACTTGAACTCTAGTGAGGGGGGATCACGTGCAACCAAACAACAGCAAACGTACGGCGCGTCGTTTGACATTGCTCTTCACCTCGGACGATTACAACCCCGGGTCGCATACGATGGCTAGCAAAGGAAAATCGGACGTTAAAATACTCAAGGGTCAAGAAGGTAACATCCGCCTCCCCCCTTCAGGCTTTCGCTCACAGGATCTGCAGCTGAGGATGCGGTTTTGACCTACATCAGACGGGTACGTCGCACCAGGCGCATTCCAAACCCCATTGTCTGCTGATGCATGAACAGATGAACCGCCCATTCGGTGCGGTGGACGTGGCGGCAAATATGAAGGGCGCTGTTCCCAAGACGGCGATGCAAAAGATCCTCATCGCACTAGCGGAGAAGGGCGAGCTCACGCAGAAGCTATACGGTAACCCCTAAACGTATCGGCTCGCTAGGTGCGCTAACACGCTGACCAGGAAAAACGACGTTCTTCGTGGTCAACCAGTCCAAGATGGAAGCGGTATCGCCTGACAAACTCGCATCGCTGGAGGGGGAGTACGCCAAGCTGGACGAGGCGAATAAGCTGCGCGCAAACGAGATCAAGGTCTCTGCAAACGGTGCGTTCCGTATATTCTCTCCGCATATATGCATGACTAAATGCGTTGTAGAGCTCGCGAAGCTCAAGAGCACGCCCACGGACACCGAGATTACCGCTCATCTCGAGAAAATTGGGCATCAGGTGCGCATCTCTCTATGCGATCTCATCCGGGCGTCAGGTTTTCATGAGCGTCGCAGATTGATACTATCACCTCGGGCCTCAAACCCCTTCGCTCCGGGGCACCAATCATATCAGGCGCGGAACTCGCTAACCTGGAGGTCGAGTGGCTAAAATGGCGCACGGAGTGGGTTAAAAGGAAGAAAGTCTTCAACAAGTGAGCTTCTCCTTTCTCTGTGCTTCCCTCGACTGTGATCCTAACCGTGGTCTTCCATAGCCTCTGGGCATTCATCAGTGACGCACTCCCGCCGCAGGACGCCACGGCACTTGCGGAAGACTTGGGCGTCGAGCTCGATACTGACGAGCATATTGCACTCGAGAAAAGTCCGCTTTGTGTCACCACTGGTCTGAAGCGGAAGAGAGTCTGAGAAGAGCCTGGTGCGTATTCCTTCGTTGCTCGTGACCTGAGTCATAAACTTTGCGCGTGTTCTTGCCACTGCTTACGCTCTCCTTGGCGCGGCTGTCCTTGTCATCTTCGACTCTTCGCGTCGCTTAGCTCTCCCTCGCCCCCTTCTGACCCTGATGAATTTGATCCTAGACCCGCGACTTGCAGTGGCAGTTGCGCAGCTGACCTTTTCGCGGGAGGCGTTAACCCTGCCGATGACATCATATCCTGGAGTCGCTGTGAATTCTGATTCTGTCTTGTGGGCTTTGCGCGCTTTCGATAACTTACTCTGCACTAATACTCATCTTGTAACTCTGTAATATCCTTCTGCAATCCACTGTGCTGCGTTATGTCGAGCAGCGAGCTCGCAGTCAGACAGCTGGGAGCCTGGGATAAACAAGATGATCGCTGGCCGACCCCAAAACAAGCATGGCCGCCACTCGGCCCGAAATTGATCTCGTCGTGAGATCCGCGGTCAAATACAGAGTTTTCAACAATTCCAAGCCTCTTTTAGACTTCTCCTGAGCGACTGCAGCGGCATTTGGTAACGCTGCAAAGCCTCCCCCGCCTTTCCGAAGACGCAAAACATAATTTCCTTCATGCAAAGTTAAAGGCAGTTACCTTTTCGAGTGCGGGTCGAGTGCGGACCGGGGGTGGTGGCTGTATGCCACCACTTATCTCGCCAAGTTGGGAGGTGTCATGTACTTATCCGATATCGCTGCCTCCCAAGGCCAGATCTCATGCATCTCGTGTGGCACCAGGACCGCCGGCCACGGCTTGGGGCCGTGGGACAATCATTCCTGCTCATTTTACTAGCCCGCGCTCAGGAGGTAACGCATTAAACAGCTCCCTGCTAGTTACCATCGCAAAATGCCCTCAAGACTCGAATATGATTTTATCGTCGTGTACGCCAATTTCCTCGCTGCCTTTCATAACCTTCATCCTTACATTGCAGGCAGAGGTGGCGGCACCGCTGGCTGCGTGCTCGCCAACAGGCTCACCGAGGACCCCAACATCCAGGTCCTAGTCATCGAAGGAGGTGCGTCTTTCGTTCCCCTAAGTGGTCACACGACCACTCTATATTTACGTTTGGCTCGTTTGCAGGCCCAGATGACCGCAAACACCCAGCGGTCCTCCAGCTCAAGGACTGGCTGTCGCTCCTCGGCGGGCCGCTGGACTACCAATACATGACCACCGAGCAGCCGAGAGGGAACTCGCACATTATGCATTCGCGCGCAAAGGTCCTCGGTGCGTTTATACTGCATGAATTTAATGATCAGCGCGGATTTTGACGGCGATACGTCCGCTTTAGGCGGCTGTTCCTCCCACAACACGCGTATGTGCTCTCCCTGCCATTTCCCCCCTTGAAGCTGACTTTTGCACATTGTAGTTATCTGCTTCAGACCATTCCCTCAAGATCTCGACGACTGGGTCAAAGAGGGATGCACCGGGTGGGATAATCGGACAATCCAGCCCTATGGCGATCGCCTGCTGAACCACATCGCGCCGGTCCATCTCAAGGTACTTGTCGCGTATCCCAAAGCCACTAATTCCACCCCCTAAACACGGGCTCTCTAGGACCAAAACCCCATCATGGCGGACTGGATTACTGCCTGCAACGAAACCACCGGAGTCGAACGCATCGAAGACTTTGACGCGTGGGCCAAGAACCGCCATTTAGGCTCCCAGGTTCGTCTCCCAGGCTCCCGAACACGGCATATGTTGACGAAGCGACCTTAGGTGTGGTCTGAAGGCGTCGGCTGGCTCTCGGTGGCGTACACCCCCGAAGACGGAAAACGCTCGTCCGCAAGCGTCGCGTACATGCACCACATCATGGACGGCCAGCGCCCGAACCTGCACGTCATGCTGGAGACCTGGGTCGACCGCATCGTCTTCAAGGGCGATCGGGCAGTGGGCGTGGAGTGCGTCTCGAAGGAGGGCGCGCGGAGCACGGCGTACGCGAGGCACGAGGTTATGCTGTGCGCGGGCGCCGTGGACACGCCGAGGCTGCTGCTGCTGTCGGGCGTAGGCCCCAAGGAGCAATTGCTGGATCTGGGGATACCGGTCGTGCATGACCTGCCGGGGGTCGGGGAGAACTTGCAGGTGAGCTTTGCGTGCAGCTGCATATCCGCCCTCGGTTCTCATGGCGCCTTAGGATCACCCGGAGAGCATCATCATGTGGGAGACCGACGAGCTGCCCAAGAACACCGTCATGGAATCGGACGCTGCCCTCTTTATCAAGCGCGACAAGGAGTGCCCTGACCCGCGACCAGGTATGCCTCTCCACCTGTGCACTACCCCTGAAACTTACGGCTTTCCAGATCTCATGTTCCACGTCTACTCCGTCCCTTTCGCCGACAACACCGAGCGCATGGGATACCCGCGCCCCCCACACGCCATCTGCGTGCGTGACCAACCCACCCCTCTTTCATCCGCGTTACTCATTGCACCGCGTTCTCCAGATGACCCCCAACATCCCGCGCCCCCGCTCGCGCGGCCGGCTCTTCCTGACCTCTGCGGACCCCACGGTCAAGCCCGCGCTCGACTTCCGGTACTTCACAGACGCAGAGGACTACGACGCCAAGTGCCTCGTCGACGGGATGAAGATCGCCCGCGAGATCGCCAAGACCGCGCCGTTTTCCAACTGGTGCGTGCCCGCCGCTGTATCGCGCTAGCGATCTTGGCCTTGACCTGTATTATCGTGAATCTTTGCAGGTTGAAAAAGGAGATCGCCCCTGGGCCGTCGGTGACATCGGATGAGGACCTGAACGAGTACGCCAGGCGCGCATCGCACACCGTCTATCACCCCGTACGTCTTCTGCCCTCCCATCCACTCCTTACTAACCGTGACTCGATATAGGCCGGCACCTGCAAAATGGGTGCCTTCAGCGATCCCATGGCGGTCGTCGATCCGCTCCTGCGCGTCCGTGGCTTGAAGGGCCTGCGCGTCGTCGACGCCAGCGTGTTTCCCCTCATGGTGGTGAGTTCCCCCACCCCCTTGTTGCGTGTGGGCTTTTGCTGATATTGTGGGGCAAGACTGCGAACCCGATGGTGACCGTTCTCATGATCGGTGCGTATCCGTCTTGTCGCTCTCTGTCTGCTGCTGACTTTGGCGTCTGCTTTCTGTAGGGGAACGCGCGTCGGACCTCGTGAAGGCGGACTTCTACCGCAACACCGCGGCGCTCGCGAGCCTGTAGGCTGCACAGACGAAGTTGGGGCCGAACACATGCATGTCGCCGTCGCATGCATCCTTTGTATTCTCGCATTCTTGTATCAACTATTACCAGCATAAAATATATTCTGTCTGCCTTAGTGGCCTTGCTCATTTTGAGCGTAAATAGGGGGAGAGTCTATGTGATAGATAGGTATGTGTCGTAATGGTTGGTATATACTATATACTACAGTGAAGTTATCCGCGCCCGGCCTGTATCACCCCTGCCCCGTAGCTGCATGTTTACGCTAGTGCCAGAGTCTCCTGTCTCCTATGGTCGGTGGCTTGCCCGGCAGTGTGACGCAGCATGGCGGACCCGTCCGCCCCTACCTCCCCACCCCGCGCTCAGCCAATGGTCAGTGTATCGGCCCTCGCCAGCCTCCCGGCCCACATCCACATCCATCCCCCACACACCACCACACTACGGCTCATACCCGGGCGGCGCCGCCCCGAGGCCCCCCACCCCCACGCCCACCTCGCCCCCGTTCTCCCCGCTCCCGAGCCGCTCCCGCTCGCGCTCGCGCATCTCCTCCACCGCGCGCGAGATCTCCGCGAGCGGCACGTCGCACGCCCACAGCCGCTCCACGAACGCCATCTGCGCGGGCGCAAAGTCCGGCAGCGACGCGACGAGCGTCGCGGGGAGCGGCTCCCGCGCCGCGGAGGTGGTGGAGGTGTGCGCCCCGCCGCCGCCGACGGCGAGGAGGTAGTTGATGCGCTGGATCTCGGCGGGCGCGAGGTCGATCGCGCGCAGCGCCGCGAGGAAAGCCGCGTCCGCCGCGGCGTGGGCCCCCGCGCGGTCGGCGGTGCGAGGGCGGTCGGCGGTGCGCGGGCGCGCGGCGGAGTGGTGCGAGAGGACGCTCCCCGCGCGCCGGCGCCCCGCCCCCGCCTGCGTGTCCGCGCTCGCGGCGCTCTCGCCCGTCCCCGGGCGCCGCCCGACGCGCGTGTTGGCGCCGCCCGCGACGCGGCGGCTGGTGGTCTGGACGGTGGCGAGGGAGCTGAACGAGCGCGCGGGGGCGACGGTGCGGGCGTGGGCGTGGGCATATGCGTTTGTGGCGAGGGTGTCGGCGCCGGGCACGGGGAGGGGCGAGGCGGAGGCGTTGAGCTGGGGCTGCATCTGGGACATCTCGATGGGCCCTGGCTCGGAGTCGGCGCCGTATTGGGGGAGGTCGTCGCCGTTCTGGGAGACGCTGAGGGGGGTGGGTGTTAGCGCAGATTCTGAATAATGTAGAAAAATAGGATGTGGACGAGATGTAGGGCGAGAAATATGGGTAGAGAAGAGATACAAGTCGCAAAGAGATAAGTGATGAAGTGGGGATGATACAATGAAAAGATAGATATGAAAAGGTCCAGAGCATGGACGAACAGGGTGGGCCCAGGGCTAGCCACATATAAGGGAGTGTCGCCACAAAGCAAGCAGAAACCGCACAGAAAGGAACACTCACGCCTTGGGATGGATGCTGGTCCACGTATCGGGCGCCTCGGGATCCGGGGTCTTGTTCGACCCACGCTTGAGGTAGCACAAGAGCACGAGACCGCCCACTACGAGCGCAATAACGCCGATGACTATGCCTGCTATCCCTCCAGCATTTCTAGAAGCAACATTTTCAGGCGTCAGCAGAGAATTGACACTAGGAGGCGGGAGGGAACGTACGACTTGGGTTGGGGGGTCACGTCATTAGTGCGGTTGGTCACTCGTGCTGCTTCTGAGCTAGTTCGAGATACAGGTAGGGAGGTGGAGGGCACTGAGGTTGAGGGTACTGATGTTGAAGATACTGAGGTTGAGTGGACTGAGGTTGAGTGGACCGAGGTTGAGTGCAAGTGTACGGCGGCCGAGTGTACGGAGGTGGAGTGTACAGAGGTGGAGTTTGAATGATGATGTTTGGCTTGTGCGGCTACACTGCCAGCTACACCCAACACAACGAGCAGGAAAACGGCCAAGCCCGTGGGGAAACGCGTGTGCATAGTGACCGTTGTTCGTAATTCGCTGCAGAGAAAGGCGAGGGCCTGAAAGTGAATGGGAGATCCAGCAATCGCCAGCGGGCAGGAAAACGCAAAGAAACGGCTCGGGCACGGTCGAGTCTTTGATTTCTATTAGTACATTGCCGGAATTTAGCTATGAGCGTACTCACCTATCCACAACTCGGAGAACTCAACACAGAAGGGAGGGGGCGGGCGGGAGGAGAAAAGAGAGCCAAGAAAACGCAAGTGTCAGGCTAGTCGACGGCCCTTAATTAGGTGTAGCGCCGATTTGTCCCAGGACCGAACCTGAAGCGAGGGCTTTATCGTGGCTTTAATGGCGGCCTTTGGAATGGACGGGGAGCAGATGTCGAAGGGAGATGTTTAGCGACATCTGTTTCCGCTTGTCCTTTCAGGAGCCTCGCCCCGCTGCCTGTGCTCGCCTAGTAATTTTGCGGGGTGATCCTGGGCGCCTAAGGTACGGATGACGTAAATGGCTAAATTTGTACAACCTATTAGTATAGTTGGGCCGAAATAGATCTTTTCTTTTCTTGCTTTTTTGGCCTTTCTTGCGGTCTTGCTACGCCGACTGTGGTGCACTGTGATCTCGTGAGCTCGTGCAGCTGCCAACTTCCACCTGCATTCTCGGATGCACCCCCAGTGGTTTTATATTTACCAGTAATTTTTTGATGTCTGGCGAATGCTATTGGCACTCGGTTCGAGTTCGCTGGACACCCTCAATCTATCTATATCTGAAAGTACACTGGTTCGGCAATTACTGCGGTTGCTGGAAGGTGGAGCTGGCTATACTTATAGTCGAAGTGACGGGACTACATCTGACTACATTCTTGACCCGCCAGGCTCCGCGTGTTCGAACCTCGACCACGGCACTTAGTGGCTTTTCTGGCTACACTTCGCCATTCTGGATCAGACGCGGAGAACGACATTAACTTCTGTTACTAGGACGTGCGTATATGTACGTGTACACTGCCCTAGAGCGAGGTCAGGCCGTTCCCTACCACGGATGAGAGATCGGTGTATTCTATGTATAGCTCGAGCGAGCCTCGGACGCGGAGTCAGCTGCCAACGGCTACACGATCCACGATCCTCGAAGGCACCGACGTCCAACCGATCGCGACGTCGACTCCACGGGCCCGGGACGTCCAGAAATAAACCGAAAATCACCGGTTGCGCTGCTCTGTTCTAAAAGGAGCACACCCGGACCGCTGCAGGTGGATGCATTCTGTCAACATGCCAGCGCCGCGTAATCGAGGACGGGGGCGGAAGCTTAAAACCTTCGCTGCGGTGCCTCGCGGTTCCTCGCCGCTGCGATCACATGCGCCACCTAGAATAGCACAGGTAGGACTCTCGATCACCCAACATTCTTCCATCCCACCCTATGACCTGGTGCGCTCCGAGTCTTCGACCCCGAGCGCTAAGATTGCATGGATATTGATGATCACTTTAGATTGTATGAATAGCCGCATCGCTACGCCGGCTACTGTGCTATATCTGGAACACGGGCGTCGGTAATCTCCAGAATCTCCATCTCCATCTCCTAGGTTCTATATTTCGCGCATGCGCGTCATTTTAATTGTCTGCTTAGCTTTTCTAATTCCAGTTCGCTCCCGTAACGACGCATCGATCACCGGTCACCCCTAATGGGTGTGGGCCTGATCACTGCGGGATCGCGTCGAGAATAATCATGGATTTCGTCCTCCAGAGAGGATTGGAACTTTCCGATGCTCATAAGCTCGACCTCAAATTTCAGCTGCCGCCCGGTAGAACCGACACAATTCAAGCTTCAATACCCATGGAGAATTTGACAGCCCACACTTTCGAAGACCGTTCTGGAGATCGCATATTGTTTGTGCCACCACGCACCGCCCCCGGTATATATACCCTTGCTTCGACCACCAAGCGATGTGCATGCGCGTCACCACATTCCATGCTGATTATCAGTGCTCATCGTGTGATTCCTGGTTCTGAGCGGGTCCAGATATAGGCGGCTTCTCCGCGCACCTCGATCCCAGCACCCGCTGTGAATCACAGTGATGGTCTATTTGCGTCGCGAGTTTGAAGTTCCGGGTCACTTGCAGTAACGACGCATCGATACCTGATCACTGCGGGATCGCGACGAAAATAATGCTGGATTTCGGCCTCCAGAGGATTGGGACTTTCCAATGTCGTTAACTAACAACCTTGGCCTCAAATTTCATTCCACCACACGGAAAGACCAACATGCTTCGACATCCACAAAGAATTTCACAGTCCACACTTTCGAAGACCGCTCCCGGCATATTATCTGCGCTACCATGCACCACCCCCGATATATATACCCTTGCTTCGACCACCAAGCGACGATATGCATGCGCGTCACCACATTCCATGCTGCTTATTGTGTGATCCTTGGTTCTGAGCGGGCCCAGATATAGGCGGCTTCTCCGCGCACTTCGATCCCAGCACCCGCTGTGGAATCACAGTGATGGTCTATTTGCGTCGCGAGCTTGAAGTTCCGGGTCACTTGCAGTTGTCAACCCTGGATTTATATTTGGATTGTGACAAGGGTCAAGGGTCTCAAGAGGTATGCAGAAATGCTGGTTTTGGTATCGACGTGGCAATGTTAATGGTCACCCTGGGGTCTGATCGCCAGATTTTCAGCTCCCTTCTTGACGCATCTTCAAGGGATATAACCGCTTGGAAATCTCGTGCTCGCATGCGGCATGCAGCCTTCATCGTCTTATATCTGTCTTCACCGCGCCGCAGTTTGCACTAACACACTCAAGGAATATCAACATATTTATTTACATCACCGACAAACACGCTGCAGGACATCCACAAAACCTCAGAGATAGCGATGCATTACATGCGATTCCAGGAGCAGCGTTTGCATGCTAGCGTCTGGCAATTTGTGCAGCGCTGTTATGGAAATGTGAATACGAGAACACCTCATTACGATGACATATCAAAGGGGCGACTTACCAACATAAAATCTGGGAGCGTATCGTTGCACCCATCGCAGTGCCCACCTCCATGCCGATAGGTCCAGCTGTGGCTGACGCAGTCGTGGTTAACTCTGAGCTCCTCCATCCTGCGTTCCACCCTTTCCGCATGGCGTGCAGGCGCCTCAGCAGCCGCACGGGCGCCAAACTCGTTCACCACGCGCCGCCCGGCCTCGCTGATGAGCCGGTTCTCGTCCCACTGCCGGCACCTGCACGTCTTCCACGGCGCCGCGCAGAGGTAGCAGAAGCTGGTGCGACACCGGCAGGTGATGTGGAAGCAGCCCTGGTTGAGCTCGACGACGGCCGCGCAGCCCGGGCACGTCTGCCACCCCTCGTCGAGCGCGAGGGCGCGGATGGCGAGTGCGGCCGCGTTCTCCTTGCACGGTGAATCTGGGTGGGCAGGGCCTTTGCAGTCGGAGCAGACGATGGTGGTGCACTGCTCGCAGACAATCTCGGTCCTCGATTCCCCGGACGGGCCCAGAAATGCTGAGCAGGTGGCGTTTGTGCAGTAAACGCGATTCGAAGAGGGAGTGCCGAATTCGAGGTACTTTTCCCGCGCGGTTTTCAAAAGTCGGGTGCTGAGACGCGGAGCGACAGAGTCGATGTCCAAGTTCCTATTACAGCAACGCAGAGGATACAGAGATTCGTCGCGTGTGGAGGCTTCGACGAGATCGCGAAGGCAGCCATTGCAGTAGCGATGGCCGCATGGCGCATGGAAGCTGTATTGGGCCCGGATCGGGTCTTGGCATATAACACATGTAATCCTGAGCAGTTACTAAGCATAAAAACAGATGGCGAGAGTCGAGGAAAAGCAACGTACCGAGGCGGAGCGCTCGGCCCTGCATTCCTTTTCGACGATGGTCTCTCTGAAGGTCTGAAGAGGTTTGGTCCGTCCTGTATATCGCTGTCATCTGATGCATCCGACTGGGTCTCATCGATCTCATCAACGTCACTGTGTGCTACATCAGCCTCGGGAGAGTAAAAATGCAGGTCAAAATATGACTCACGATGAAGGAGAGATTTCCAACGAGCGCTGCGAAGGGGTGGGCGCCGGGAGTGGTCGACCTCGAGACATTGCTACAGCAGCTGCGTGGTCGTCATGTTCTCCCTGATCAATATTGCAGAGCGTGTGTATGAGGTCCCCGTCCAGCCGAAGCGCAGTGTCCATGCTGCGCGCAAGAGCACAGTCTTGGAGAAAAGCCAGGTGAATCTTGGCGCTCGCGAGCTGCTCTTCGGCTGCCAGCTCGCAGTCCGGGGTGCGCGCATCTGCGCGGGCCTTGCCTTTCCTCGCAGCGATAAGATCCCCCGCGTCCTGGATGACGAGAGAAACGACAAGAATTTCTGTATCGAGGTCCATCGAGACGGTAAGGGAATGTTTTGATGACAGTCCCTTCAAGTACTTTGGCTGGGCGCCTGAGACGCAGAGCAGCAGGAATGTGCCAGTCCCTAAGAGGCCAGGAGCATACTCGATCTGAATCCTATGGAAATCGTGTCGGCGTTTTAGACGAACATGCGTGGTCCATCTGATTAGATTACACTCACCATGCGCTCTATCGACTGATTAACGCCCAACATAAGACCGGGGTCCCGAGTAATCTGGCGCCGGGAAACACGATGTCGGACGGGGGGAAAGCGCTATTCCAAATCGGACAATATTATCGCCTCATTTCTCGTGGATCACGCCGAACTTGCTCGTGGCAGCATATAACACGTTGAGATTGGTATCATTTCAAATAATTGAGCGCTCAATGTCAAATCAGCACTGTTATCGCCAAGATAGAAGGCATTGATGAGGCCCGAGTCAGTGCAGTATGTGATTAGCTTTAGAAGGCGTCCGATTTGTTGCGTTCAAATTGATGGTGAACGAAAAAGGTACTTTGGCTGCAAGTCAACTTGCGTCAGAGCAGCCTAGAATTGCCTCGTAGGGCGAGGGTCAGCAGATGAATGTGGAATAGAGACTGGCAGTGGAGGGCAGTGGTTGGGCAAGTCAAGAGGAAAGAACTTGAAAGTGGAAGCGGAGCTCGAATATCGCATGCGCACGTGGACGGAGGCTTTGGCCGCATGCTGCACTGGCAGGTTTTCAGGCCTCTGCTTTTGACGCTAGCGAGACGTGGTGAGACTCGAGACTCGGGGCTATGGTGCCGCACACACTTGACGTGGTAGGTGACAGGGAAAACGAGACGAGGGGGTATCAGCTAGACCGCGTGATATGTAGAATGGGATGGTGGCTGCAGAGGTCTCCAAGCATGCTCTATGCTAACACTGTAATCCTAATCATAGGGTACAGTAGCAAAGTCAGTTGTTTTAAACAAAGACTTTTTAACACGTTTGTAACGTGTTTTAAACTGTGTTACAAACTTCCTGTCCCCAGCTGTCCACCCTCGAGTTATTAACGTGACAGCATGGGCGCTTACTGCGACAGCTGAGATATGTGATCGGGAATTAACTCAGCGGGGCCGATCAAGTCAAAAGGCAAGCACAATTGCAAACCCCACCAAAGCCAAAGTCAGCACCAAAAACGCGATCAGTGAGTCCCAGTCAATTGAGTCTATTCATGCTCTGGCTAAACGCTGCGGTACAGTTCAAGGATCGTCCCATTGTTCGCTTTTGCGAGCTTTCGAAATACCTCGATGACGGTGCAAAATCCGATACGGGGCTTGGAACAGCCACACAAAGTCCCGCGCAACCTCCGAGTCTGACATCGGGGGCTGCAGAACTCGTCCCAGCATGACATCGCTTCCTCTACTGGTAATGGCGAGTCCGATATAGATGTAGTTGATGAAGAAAATGCGGTGGCTGAGGAGGTTTGGGGATGGCAACGAAGATGATGATTACAGCATACAAGAGGCCTGTACTAACAATACAAATGGTGACAGCGTGGACCTCGAGAATAGCGCAGGCATTGACTTAGGAGTGCCGCAATTGCACGACTTCCTTTGTGGTATCATGACTTACCCGTCATTGATGGATGACTCGCTGCAGCAGTGGCATTGAAGAAGGTGATACGGGAAGTGCGAGAATATTATGACGTAGCAGCATTAGATATAGCATTTAATTTATTTTGTAGCCGCGAACCACCTCCAGGCTCCAGTACTATGTTTTGCACATGTTATAAGCACGTGACTAAGTCGGATGGTATTTTTGCTACCGTACCCTAATGCTGCGCCTCGACGCTTAGCTTTGTGCTGACCTATATAAGTATAATGGGTGTTGAACAAGTGTTAGCCCCAACCCGTCTGCTCTCATGCTCTCTACTACTACCCTCTACTCTTTCAGCGCCGAAGACGCTGACCTTATAATACTCTCGACCGATAATGCGGAGTTCAAAGTCCATAGATGCATACTGGCAGCCGCATCATCTTTCTTTCAAACCATGTTCACCCTACCACAGAAAGCGGGTAGTGACACACCAATACCAGTCATTCCTGTGTCTGAGCTGGGCGAGACATTCGACGCGCTCCTGCGCTTCGTCTATCCAGTCGACAATCCGGATATCCGCACCTTGGACGAGCTCAGCCCCGTGCTGGCCGCCGCCTCAAAGTACGAATTCCACTCTGCCCTATCAACACTGCGCACCATCCTCGTCTATCCCCGCTTCTTGGAGGTCTACCCCACGCGCGTATTCGCCATCGCCAGCCGGTACGACCTCGAGCCAGAGGCCCAACTCGCGTCCCGCCACACGCTGAATATCAACGTCCTTGACTGCCCGCTGTCCGACGACCTCAAATCCATCACCGCATACGCATACCACCGCCTCATCGACCTGCACCGGCGCCGGGCCGAGGCTGCGCAGGAGCTGCTCAAGGTGCCCGATGAAGTGAAGTGCATGCAGTGCAACGGGCACGGGCACGCGAGCTCGTTCGCACCGCCCAAGTGGTGGAAGGTGTGGGAAGAGATGGCGCGGAAGGAGCTTGGGATGCGGCCCACGGCGGATGTGATCTTCAGCATGGCGTTCTTGGCCAAGGTGTGCGACCTGTCTGGGTGCCCGCGCTGTGCCGGGAGCATGTTGGCTTCGTATATTTTCTTGGGGGAGCTGAAGAAGAGCATCGACGAGCTGCCTGCTACGATATAATCATTAGTGCCGTGACACCTTTTGACCGTTGATCACCTTTTGTTTAGTTCTCTACCCAAGTCCCTTCGAGGTTTTTTGTGTATTTTCTTTAACTTTCTATCTACTCGTTTTCCTGAGAATAAAAACGGGGGTGTATGCAAACATTAAAATTAATGAGGTTCCGGGAAAGACCAAGGCGATAGGATGGTATGTCGGGCTATATAAAATCGATTAAGTGAAAAGAGTCAAAAGGTGCCACCATGCTAGTATGGAGTTTTACACACCGTGTTCAAAACACCACATGTTATAAACACGTGACAAAGTCATTATCAACCAGACTGCTGCGGCGATCACGGGCGACAGATATGATAGCTGTGATGTGCTCGGGAAGCGAGGCATACCCCAGAGGAAATATATGCGAAATGCGAAAGCAGAATCGATGATACCTGTGGACGTTCCACAGCGAGTGAATGGAAGGAGCACCCGTTGGCGAAGAAGTCCTAGAATCAGGCTGCCTGCCTGGAGTAGCAGAAGATCCCGATTCCCGAAGAGTGCCAGAGGGAAGAAATAAGATACGCGCAACTTCAAGGCTCTGTCGTGAATCAATACGCATTGATAACTTGAACGCATCGGGGCAGGATGCGGGTCCCAGGAGACTCAGAAGATCTCGTGCCAAACGATCTGTATCTGCATCGGTAAGAACAGCAATAATGCTGGTATGTGGGAAGCGAAGCATACCTGGGAGGCGTGCAAGCAGAGTTGACACCACGAAAGACGAAATTTTGTCCTCGCGGCGTTCAGCCCCCCTGTCGGTTGGTGATTAATGGTTGGAGGTTGGAGATTGAAGGGGGAGGAAAAAGACAAAAGGCAAGGCGAACCTCTCAAAACGAAAACGCGAAATCTAAAAGACATTCGCATTTACTCGTACACATACTAGCACCGACACCGATACCGACGGTAGCAGCAGTAACCTCGCCCCACCATCGGCGCACGACTGCGAACCGGGCCCATCCCCATATCCTCTTCATCCACGCTACTTCTTGTTCGCAAACTGCACAGTCCCCGACGTCGTCTATGCACTACCCATGGTGCCCGTCGCATCCCCACCCTCATCGTAGCCTTCCATCTCGTACAGGAGCCTCATGCGGAACACTTGGCACGCGAGAACGGAAGAGGCCGCGACGTCCATCCCGACGAGCTCGGCGTAGGGCAGGCCAAGGAAGATGTGCGTTGTGGATGCGAGCTGGAGGCCGATTGTTACACTGTGGGAAGGGGGAGGTGGGTCAGTTTAGGTAATGGGATAGGATGCGGGGAAGGTGAAGGGAAGGGAAGAGGCGAAGGGAAGATACCACACGCACCCGTAATACAGCAACCCGCTCCTTCACAGCGCCCTCGAGATCCTGAACAAGCCTGCGCTATTGCAAAGCTGCTTCGCCCTCTCCCAGAAGGCTGTCCCCCTGGAGGTAAAGGTCGCGTTCCCGTATGCGCGCTGGGAGACAAAGACGCAGATGAGGGTATCATTGAGGAAGATGGCACCGTTGGGGAGGAGGGGGAGCGGTGTCCAGGTGCCGCAGTAGTTGATTGATGTGGAGTGGCCTGGGCATCATTGACCATTAGGATCTAGTCAAAGCACGTAACACGGGGCGGTGGGGAGAGGGGAGGGGGCACTCACATGGGATAGTGGCGTTGTAGAACTGCGAGGCCGAACTGATGGCGATGACCAGGAGGAAGCAGAACAGCGCTTGGATTATGCGGGAGTACTAGTAGGCGAACCCGGCACGGACGCGGAAGAAGAGGTGCGAGTTTGCGGTGCTGGCGACCCACCAGAAGCTCAGCTTGGCGTACTCAATGGGAAACGCGAGGGGGAGGACATTGAGGTTGGTGATAGCCTTGTCACGTGCGGCCGACGACCAGGACTTCCCTCGTGGCACTGAGCAGCCAGTCCCACAGGAAGCGGTGAGGACCACGGCGGATGCATAGACGGTGAGGGCGACATCTTCACGGGTGGACGCATGCAAAGGGCATGCAGCGACGCTTATCGACGAGGTGGTCAAGATCGAAGAACCGCAGCTGTCACATGTCACATATATGATTGCCATCTAAGTAAACTCTAATTGCTAAATTGATACCTTTGCTCCCGGAGGTTTGGCGACGTCCATCCCCAATCCATCCCTCTTCCCTCTTCCTGTTGAAATTCATCTCTGCTAGCACCATCCGGCAACGTGCATCAATTCTATCCTTTCTCGACACTTCCCTATGTTCCTCATCTCAAGGGGGCTTCATCAAATGTGATTTGCGAGGTTGCGGTAGCACCTGAGCGAATCGTGTTGAACTTGTGATTGTAATTCAAAGTCGCAGCCTCACAGCAGGGTACAGCAATACCATGGGGCTCGAGACGGTGCTCATGACTCATTGGGCCGAAAGCTTAACAGTGATCTAGCGGCAGTCCGACTGCGACCGCAGGCCGGACCAGGGCGACGATCTCTCAGAAGGAAGCGCAGCAAATTTTCCATATTGACCTTGTTGCACAAAGGGACTCGAAGGGTAGCTAACCACCGGTGCGCCTGTAAGCTTCTTTTCTTTGTCCACTGGCCACTCACCACTGAATAATATCTCGCAACTCGGTCCCTACCCTCTTTCTTACTTAGCGCATTTAATATTTTACGATCCTATAAAGCCTGCAATTGAGACACGCAGCTGCAACACATCAGTTCGACACAGGGATTATGTTGTGAGCGACGCCACTAGTACTGACCCAGGTGCGCATGTCAGGCTATTCTAATTCGGTGTTCAATATTTGCCTACCGCTTTGACCACGACGCACATTCAATTCAGATGCAGACAGCATGTACACTTGGTCTGCTCTTCACATTTTGTGCAAGGATATGATAATACCCCTCACATCATTGCCAGGACCGTCCGTCGCCTACGTGGCACTACAATGAATCTGATGTTGGAGCTCAGCTTTTCATTACTATCCACTTGCTGTGCGATCATGCCATGTCGAACCGGCATCGGACTTAGTGGCTTTCAACACGAACCCAACGTACATGGCTATTCTGCTATCGCGCTGCTAGGGATCGTATCAGAGCAGGGTGTCACACACGACGGATTTATCGCGATGGAAGACTCGCGTTCTAGCTTGATTTTGAAATCCGCATGACCTTCTCAGCCGAACATGCTCTCATCAAGATAAACCCTGAAATGCACTTCGAAATGGGCACAACATGCACATCAGCCCCAGCCTTGCACGTCGAACTAGAATTTCACCACCCTAAATCACCATGTTTCTTCGCTTCCATAGCACGGGTCTACATTGCGTTTCAAACTAGTCCATAGGAGCTCGAAGAATTTGCGAAGATATCCATTCTGCATCCTCCTTGTTTCGGTGCGTATCAAACCGGCAGCATGGTCGCTTACGCAGAATGCTCCGTACCAATGAGAGGACAAAAATATTCGCTCGATATAGGTGATATGCACGATCTGCACATCCTTCTACCCACCATGCATCTCGACATGCAAGATCAGGGCCAGCAGGTTCCGTCTCGAGGCCCATATTCCATCGCAGAGCATCTTTCCCTGAGGTTGTTTTGGGTAATGTTCATTGAACACGCGGAGATCCCAAAATGCAGAGGCCGATGCCGCGTTGTGTGTATAAAGCTTTGGATGGAAGATGCGCTCTGTCTCACCAGCCATGATCTTCGCCTCCGATTTACTACTCTGCATATCTCTGGCAACCGCGGTGGTCTGCGCTTCCAGCGACAGTTCTATGAGCGAGACTCTCCCCGTCTTGCCCGTGACTACTAACTCATGCGACAGTGTCAATGACTGTAGGACATTATCAGCCATCGTTTACGGCTGTCTCGGGACAATTTTTGCTTGCGTGTGGGTTGCTGTGCACCCAAATATTTCCCGTGTGCCCAACCCCAAGCAGGAGAACTTGAAGCGCAATTGGCCATCAGTGTGGGCCTGGAGTAAGTTCTGGTCGATATGGGCGACCTTGGTTGGAATCGTCGTTCCGGAAATGCTCTTGCTCCTCTCTGTAAACCAGTGGTTAAATGCATGCCAAGTAAAACGGGACCTCAAAGACGCATCCCCTAAGCACTTCCATGGTTCGTCGTCTAATCACCGTAAGTCATATTTGCCCTGCGTCTTACTACGATACTGATGGTGCCTAATCCACAGCCTGGACAACCGCACACGGCTTCTTTGTCAACATGGGAGGCTATCAGTATTTTTACGGAGATATTCCTCTTCATCCACTTTCCCGCGATGACGTTGAGCGTCTTGTGGGGGACGGGACCCTAGAAGCCCCTTTGAAAGATGAAATATGGGCACTGAGCAAGGGTGGAAGCTTCGTAAAGGCCTGCGCACTGCTTCAAACACTGTGGTTCGTCGCGCAATGTGGAGCAAGAGCCAAGGAGAAATTGCCATTGACACAGCTTGAGGTTATGACTCTGGCGTACACCTTGATGACGATTGGCATGTATATTTTCTGGTGGAACAAGCCTCTCAGCGTCGGTCGCCCTATCCCAATCCAATTGAGGTCGACAGACGGTTGGTCTTTTGTCTCTTGTGAATAATTGCCTCATCTAACCGCACAAATGCCTAGATCTGCCAAGTGATTCGACGAATAGTCAAACGTTTGATCAATCCGTGATACAAACACCTTTGTCTTCAACTTCCCGTTCGTGTCTTTTTTGCTCTATGCATGCCATTGCCGACTAACTGGCCATATAAGGCAATGTAGCGTCATTTCGGGCTTCCTACCGAAAGTCAAACCCTCTTCCAGATGGCACATCCATGAAGCATGAGGATGTAGAACCAAACCTCGGCGAATCCGAGGTCCCACTGGTTAGGTTCCACACCGCGATGGATACTGGATCGGGCAGACTATGCACTCAATCCAATCCCGTCCACAACGACCCCGCTGGCTTATCAAACTACTCACATCGCACCCACGTGACATTATTCGACAACGGCTCACAGTTGAGGGAAGGGCGACTTGGGCTGAGAACGCGCCGCGGCATGCATATACTTTTGGTCATTTCCAGCTTAGAGGTCGCATTTGGTTGCATCCATCTGCTATCATGGGACGGACCTTTCCTTTCAGCTCTTGACAGGCATTTTTGGCGAGCCAGTACCCTCTTCATTATAGGCATCGGGGGATTCTTCGTCGCAATCGGTGCATTGTTGGAATTAATCGTGATACGGAGACCAGCACCTCTTCAGGCTCCTGAGGTTACTCCCAGTTATGTGAAGTCATTAAATACTGGGCGTAATGTTGCATGTATTATTTGGACATTCTATGGGGCTGCGCGGATTCTGATGTTCTATGTCTGTGTCAGGAATTTGAGCCATATCCCAATTTTAGCGTACCGTACAGTTAAGTGGACCACGTTCCTTCCACACGTCTGACCATCGTCTACAATTACACGTACACTGATTTGACATCTACATATTATAACTGGTATGCTCCCGGGGATCATCGATTTTATCCCATGTATATCAATATGACTTGCGTATATATATACTCCTACGTGTTTGATTACCATCTACCCTCCTCGCTCTACAATCTCCTGCTTGGCACATCTCTCTTCCTTATTATTTTTGTCTTCTTCGCCTTCGCTATATGAAATATGCTCATCATTCTCCCTTCGTCTGGAATAACATGCTTCTTGAACACCCTCACAGCAGATTACATGGGCCGGTACGTCGAAGTTGGCTCGCTGAAATACTTGGCTAGGATATAGCGCCAAATGGCATGTCTTTCATGGAGGACGAAGCCACCATCATCTCATATGCTCGCGGATTAATTTCAAACCATCTATCAATGTTCCAGCAATGTCCAAGTGAGATGCGCATGATGAACAGGACATGTCCGAAGGCTGCTGGGCTAGGAGGTTTGGGAATTTTAGCTGGCTTTTTTGTTGATGAATTCGATAGATATGAATTCAAAAGAGGCTGAGTGTCCGTACTAGAGTGTGAGAACGATCTGGCAGCGTGGTGGAAATGATGACGAGACGTGGATGAAGCGATATGTGGAATGGGTACTCGCCGGTATGCAGGTTTTATACATCGCAGATTTAAAACTAATCGCATTCGTTTGCCATTAAGATTGCCAAAATATCCACAGGATGCGTGAACTCGGATTTGGAGGCGAGCAACAGCTCTTGACTTTCCGCCCACGACCTACCCTTTTATTGTGATTGACGCATTTGGTTAGAGAATTTACGAATGCCCCAGAGCTTCGAGATCGTTATCGCGGGCTCATTTATGCTGTGGGTTTTGCGTCGCCCCCCAAACACTTCACTTTGGTACTTTTCGAAATTCAAGAGCTTCTTGGCGAGCTAGGGCCGTCGCGTTTGAGAGCACTATCGACAAGTCACAACGAACCCGCGAATGAAGGGCTGATGAGGACCCTGGTTGATTAAAATGAGTGCAGTGATGCACAACTCGCGCACTTGCCTCCATATTGCGACTACGAGCAGCAGTATGACAAGATCCAGAACAGACCTACACAAGCGGCACGCTATCTAAGGGAGTCTCTATCCTCCGGACACCATGGTTCGTGATGGTCGAGCACCTTCCCGCGATAAATCTGGAGATGATACTCGGGTACACGGTCGTGACTGCTGTCGTGTATGCCGCTTGGCGGGCCAAGGCGCTCAACGCCAACTGCGCGTTTCGTGCGCCAGAGTTGGTATACGAATGGGAAGCAGAGAATTGTAAATCGATTGGGGAACTGATATTTGCTTAGAGCATATCCCAAATCCATTCAATCCAATCTGCGTTACTGAGTGAACAAGTTACAATATATCATACATTTGGCCATTGAGTATTGAAATATTGAGTTCCCTTCATCTTTTATATCAATCTGCCATCTGCCATTTGCCATTTGCGATCTTTCATCTCAAGCCACGACTACGACTTGGCCGCGAACCGCGACTTCTCCCTCAGCCGCGGACCTATCTTGTAGAATATGAACCTAAGCTCCCTCATCAGCACCACAAACGCCAAGCGAAGCAGAAGAAGCACTCACGGCAGCGGCGCCATCACCGCCGTCAGCCCCGCCAGCAGCGCCGTCGCCCCCACCGTCCCCAGCCGCGCGTACATCGCGCCCGCGAACAGCGGGAACGCCGCGGCGAACGTCGAGCGCAGCGCGGAGTTGGCGGCCATCGCCGAGGCCGCGATGGGGCGGTACGCGGTGACGAGATACGTGAACGTGGAGGTGAAGACAAAATACACGCCTGCGCCGAATCTGCAAAATATGCGCACGCGTCAGTGGCTGTGCTCGTGTTCAAGTGGGGGTGGACGGCGAAACTCACGGGATAGACGCGATGATGGGGACGATCCACGGGACGGACGCGTACGTCGTGAACGCGAGCCAGAACAGCCCGATGGGGACGAGGATCCCGCCGACTTGGCCCATGTACAGCCGCGTCTCGGGCGGCGGGTGGCCTTTGAACCTGAGCGTCTCCCTCTCGAATAGTCTATGTTTTTATCGTTAACTCATACTCAAGCAAAGCGAAACAGAAGGAGGGAGGGAAGATACAGAAACGCACCGATTCCAGAAGGGCATACACGCGATGGCGCCCACCATCCCCAGCCCGATCCCGAGGAACGACATCCCCGTCTGCTCCGCGCTGAAGCCGTGCTTCTTGAAGATGAGCGGGAACGCCTGGAACGCGAGGTACAGTATGCCGAGGAGGAGCGCGTTCCACGCGTTGAGGAGGAGCGCCATGCGGTCGTACGCCATCAGCTGGAACGGCGTGTAGATGCTCGCGAGGACCGCGCGGCGGAGGTCGATGGGGTGGCGGTCGAGCGGGCAGGTGTGCTTCGCGTCGTGGCTGGCCGCGCGCAAGCGGGCGGCTTTCCATTTGAGCAGGACGGGGGCGTATGTTTCTGGGACGAGCTGCGGCGCGAGTTGGTCAGAGGTGGGAAGGGAAAGGGGGCACGCAAACAAGACCAGGATACTCACCAGAAGCAACAGCACGAGCTCGACGAAGACCCATATGATCTGCACCCGGTACGTCCATCGCCAGTCCACGTTCTGGTTAATGAAGCCGCCGATGAGCGGCCCGAGGATGGGCCCGAGGAAGGGGGTGAGTGTATAGACTGCCATCGGGCTGCACGTTTCGTTCAATCAGTCGTGTTCGTTCATCGCAGACGTGTGGAAGTGAAGGAAAGACATACTTGGCGACGGACGTGTTGGGGAACATGTCACTGACGCTCCCGCCCGCGACACTCAGAAACGCCGACCCGCACAGCCCAGTGACGAAGCGAAACACCAGGAATACCGCGATATTCGGCGCGAATGCGATTGGCCACGAGAACGCAAAGAACGCGGCGTAGCTCAGGCGGTAGACGATGTTGCGGCCATACACCTCGCTCAGCGGGCCTACCACCAACGGCCCGAGGCCGAGGCCCATGACGAATAGGCTGATGCCGAGGATCGTCACTTCTTTTGAGACGCCGAATTCAGATGCCATCCCTGCCTCTGTGGACGCCGCCTGCCATGAAAGTGGTGAGTGCAGAGTGATCGAGGGCGCGGAGAAGACGTACGATGGATGACGAGCATGTGACGCATAGCGAAGCGGAGGATATGACGAGCACGGTGATCCATCGCTTGAGGACAGGCGCGAGCTGTGGGTCCTCTGAGGCGTCGAGGGTTACTTCCAGGAAGGGATCAGACTGAGACTCGGCGGGGACTTCGGCGCACGTGTCGGCTTCGGCGTTCTTCTCCAGGTCCTGCTCTTGCTCTTCGCTCAACATTGCGCTATCGTGTTCGTGGGGGGATTGCTCCGAATCCAAGTGCAGAGCTGCCCCATTATAAGGGAAACTTTACCAGGGCGATAGGAAGGAGAATCTGTCCTCCACGGAGGGTCCGCGGACATGTCCGCGGCGCTTGCGTGCACCTCGGCGAGTGTCGCCCGACTCTCTTGCTCTTGCTCTTGCTATCATCCCCGCGCAATTGCTCTTACTCTTGGAATCTTCGGCGAGCGGCGCGGCACATTTTGGCTCATGCAGTGTCCTTCACCCCTCCTGAGTCCCAATCCTTCGCCGGGCTCAAAGTTTCTCCAAGCCCAAGCCCAAGCCTGCAAAGCCCGGCCCGTATATTACTATGCACTTGGAAGCTTCTGAAGTGGATTTTTGATTACTCTATCCCAGGCATTATCTATGCATCATTATATCCTCGCGTTAGGCGCAGAGCATTCGACGCTTGAAGCTTGTCGGCACCGTCATCATGCACACGTCTTCAAACTCTCCTCCTCGGCATTGCACATCGTCTACGTGGGGCTTTCAGGACTGCCAGTCATGCATTGATATCATGCGGAACTCGACTCGTCACGCGTGAAGCGTTGAAGTACTGCTGCGGTAAGTAGTTGACTGTCTTGCGTTCATCACTACTAATCATCTCCCAGAGTTTGACTGTGCTTATTTTGATCTGACTGTGCGTACAGCGTCCTGGATCTACCGACATACCTCGCGTCCACTCCGCTTCATTCCTATGATGGTAGGCACTTGGCGGATGGCTTCGCATTGAAGTTGTCCCCAACTTCCCTTGAATCAATATACTCAAGTCCGTGCCTCCGTTTTCAGATTATTGTCAGCGGCTTCCAAGAATGTGTTGTTGTCTGCCAGTGTCAGTGTTACTATCACAAGTTTCACGACATATGAATATCTCTCAAAATTCAGACGTGAAGGCAACGTGAAGGCACTCTGGGGTGCAGTGTCACACATCGGCTCGCGTATAGTCGTTGGTCAACTCAGTTCACCAGCGACCGGGGCAAAACCATAACCGGTAGTCATCACGCAACCAGCACGGATGGGATCAAAATGGGATCGCGCTTTTAGTTGATATGTGCACCAGTGACTAACATATACTCAGGCGCGGCATTCATGTCCAGCAAAACGCACTGCGTAGTCGTACAAACTTCGGGAAAACAAAGGGTTGATAGCAGCAGCAAACCAGGCCTCGGGTGGCCATCACTTGTTGAATTTCAAGCAACCACGCGAAGGCTGGTGTATTAGATCATTCCCCTATGGCGAATCTTGACACTCGAGCTCTCGGCTGTCGCAGCTCCACTCACATTCGCTTTCAGCTAAATTACTATTGGCCTTGCATGCCACTGCCAGAATGTCTATGTTTCGGGGCTCCTATGAGATGATTTAGGATCCACTGGGCAGCGATTGTGTTTCTCTTGTCAATAACTCGGATACCCAGCTGATTATCATGGGAAATACTCGGCAGGCATGCGCTTGCGTTCCTTGGACAGGCTTGTTTGAACCTTCCGGAGATCTACCGTCGTCGACGTCTCCTCATGAACGATTTGGAGCCCAAAACCATTCAAATGGCGCATAAATTGAGGGTGACATCCCACAGGCCAATCCACCATCGGAAACTGACAAGATGAAGTGCATTGCTATCTCGCTCCTTTTCGCAGCTGCTGCAGTGAATGCGTTGCCCAGCAGTACACGTACTTCCAACGCCATCGGCCCTCTGGGCGGCGTTAACACGGTGCGTTGCATATCCTTATTTCAAGAAATATACCTCTCTAAACGCCACTGCAAAGGCTGGCTATGATTTCGGACCCGGCGTTGTCCCACCTGTTGGTCAATGCGCTCACTTTGCAGCACGGGGTGTCAAAATCTTCCGTATTCGTAAGTAAAATCCAATCATAGTCATCACAGCACCAGCTAATGGGCGCCTTACGCAGCATTTGGTATGACATTGGCAAGATAAGTCATGAGTGCTGCACTAAATGCATTCATAGGTTGGAATCTGATGACTCCTACGCTTGGGGGCTCAATCGACGAGACGTGGTTTTCGACCTCCGACAAGACCGTCCAGGCTGCGTTGTCTTCATCAACATTGCCTTATGTTATTCTCGATCTGGTAGATGTTCTCTAGATTTCTAAAGTAATGAACTGCTTACCCAAGTATTGTTCTTCAGCACAACTATGCCAGGTGGAACGGCGGAATTGTCGGGCAGGGTGGACCCACCAACCCCCAATTCGCCGACGTCTGGAGCCGGATCGCAAAAAAATATGCTTCTCAGTCCAAAATAATTGTGGGTGTTGTGCGATTTTGAAGCGTGGCACCACCCGACTTACGGACGTTGCAGTTCGGCATCATGAATGAACCGCATGACATTCCCTCGATCCCTGACTGGGCAGCATCCGTTCAAGCCGCCGTCAATGCCATCCGTGCAGCAGGTGCCACTACCCAGTACATGCTCCTGCCGGGCTCCTCCTACTCGAGCGCTGGGGCGCTCCCTACTGAGGCAGGCCCTGATCTCGCTGCCCTGACCGACCCTGCCGGCGGAACCAGCCAATTGATCTTTGATGGTACAGCCATTTAAATTCGCTGTACACTGGCCGTCTGTCTGAACTCTATGTGTTAGTTCATCAATACCTTGACAGCAATGGTTCGGGCTCGAGTACCGAGGTAAGAAGTCATTTTATTTGATTGAATTTGAGCTAATTCGCTGTGCAACATAATCAGTGTGTGAAAGTATGCGATCGAGTACAAGCGATCCAGCGAGGATTGAGATACTGACACACCTGCGTAGGACAATGTTGATGTCCTCACTACTCTCGTCGCCTGGCTGAAGTCTATTGGGAACCGTCAAGCCCTCCTGAGCGAAACAGGGGGAGGAAGCACAGCCTCGTGCGAAAAATAGTGAGTCGCGTCGTCCTTTCACTACCGTTGTCTGACATACCTCGATCAGCTTGGCCTCGGAGCTTGCCTACGTTAAAGCGAACTCTGAGTATATTGTCGGCTTCACTGTCTGGGCGGCGGGGTCCTTTGATACAACCTATAATCTTACCGTCACCCCTAACACTAATGGGTCAGATCAGCCCATCTGGACAGACGCTGGTCAGTTGCCTGCGAAACAACTTCACCTATTGTAGACTGATGACTATGCAGTCGTGCCCAACCTCCCATAATTAGATACTTGGTCCTAGTGCCACTACCAGATCGAGCATGCGGAATTTGTGCAGAATGATATTGTTTTGAACCATAAGAGCCATATGCATATTTATGCCAAAAACAAATGGATCAGAGACTCGTAGAACCTGTCAAGAGCACCAGCTGACTACCCACAGACTCGACGACTCATTCCCAGATCCTGAGAACTTCAAGCGCGATTTGAGACGCACGGGGTCACAGGGTCGAAAAACCGTAGCAAGGGATTAGTAATCACTAGATATCCACGTGAACTTATCGTCGCACATACTAACTTAAACTTGCATCCATATTACGCCATGACCAGTGCCTGCTTCCTTCCAACACGGCAAACTTGTTCCTTTTACCGTCATATCATTCTGGGCCATCAGGCGCTTCATGGAAACTAAGAAGGATTGGACCGAGCACAGGATCTCGCGCAGATGGGCCAATAATTGGGACGCAGAAACATTGCGTATCTCTGGGGTCATCAGAGGAGTAGATGGCGGTGATTTGGGCGCAGTTTTTGATGACCGAAGTTTTCAGGTACATGGTACAAATCAATGGCTGCTTCTTCAAGCGAAACATGCCCATTTAAAGCCCGCCAGCTCGTAACGGATTCCCTAGAGGACCTTTGCATGTGCAGGTGCTGAGGAGAAGACTCTGCATCGATGTCCCTTCTACATGGTCCAAGAAGATTTGTTGCAACGTGCTCTTGCAGCAGCTTGATTCTTGCGATCAAATATTCTCGCACAGCCGTGTGTCAAAATACCGCGCACTTTCACAGACCTCGCCATTTCACCCACTAACACCTTGTCCTCAACGCGGTACATCCCTCATGTGGAATATGCCTCAAACACGGGAACCTGAAGTCTCGAGGGTAGTTCGAGGCACCAAGCATGGTGCGAAAACACTGGGCAACTACGGGAAGGCGGCGTCACTCAACGATGACGGAATTCACATGGGCTGCATTGTTGGCGCTCATCTCAACGACTTGCACTAAGTTTATAGACTTCAAGCTTCAAAGCTTTGATCTCAGATTTCGAAATGGGTTATCTCCTTCGTGGCCTTGCGGCTGTCCCTGCACCTCCAGCTCCCTTTGCCCAACCCCGCGTCGAGCACGCTTTCTGGAGAACCCCTCGCGTCGTAAAGGAGGAGCGTTCTTCATGCACGTTGTGCGGGGTGCGCGGAGCGGCCCAGTCAGGGAAAAATCAGCGAGCGCCGAGGATCGACAGCAACGCACAACATAGAGACTTTGCAGCGCTCACCGTGGATGGAAATGAACTACCAGAACCGGGGTTAAATCATGTTACGA
>KV417858.1:1638-15377 GCA_001630335.1 Athelia psychrophila
CTCCCGCTGCTCGCGAACTTCCTGCTTACTTCGGATGCTGTACCCACCGACGAAGCCGACGCACCAACAGCACCCTCACGAGATGCATTAGCAGGGCCGCCACGCACCCAGCCCGCGCCGCTGTACTACCTGCCCGCAGTGCTCACGCCTGCACAAGAGATATTCCTCGCACGACGAAAAGCAGAGGTGAGCTTTCCCCGTTCCTCTTCTCGCCCATCTTGCCTCCCCACCTTTATCCCTGATCATTATATTGGACCTCGTAATTCGAACTAACGCGTGTGGCAGGTACATGACGCAGCCGAAAAAGAGTGGGCAGAATTCGCGGCGGAGCGGGCGGCGGGCGTGGAGGAGATACGGGAGATGCGCGAACGCGTACGCGAGGAGCAGGACCGCAAAAAGGCTGAGCGGGAGAGCCGGGAGGAGGCCGCAGTGGAGGCAAAGGGGATGGAGGTAGATGAGCCGGTAGTGGAGGTGGTGAAGGAAGAAACAAAACAGGCGAGCAAGGTGGAGCCGGTGGTGGTAGTGGTGGAGAAGGTCGAGGCAAAAGAGGAGAGCAAGCCGGAGGAGAAGGATGATGCTATGCAGGCTGACGACGACGATGCGGTGGAGTATTAGTGTACGGTACTGTAGTGAGTTCTTTCCTGTAATCGCATGCGTCTTGGTGTACATACTGTTTATTGATGCTGTTGCCTTTGGCATGTAGTGCCACCATCCAACATGACATCTACTTGATAGCCTGCATTACGCTGCAACGAATGTTGGACTGAACTGCGAATAAGCCACATGTACAGAAGATGTTAACACTACGGTGTTACGCCGGTACGTGTTGCTGTTATATTAATTCGGCTCATACAAGATGTGTAAATGCTACATGAAAAATCTACCAGGCGATAATTTTCCCGTCAAAGGACGTGAATGTACCAGAAGTCTTTTCGTCGCTGTGTCAATCTATTGCCGAGTCCAGTCAACTCACGATTGCGCCCTTTCCGAATTCGAACGAGGCGCCTTACCTTGCTTACGAGACTCGCAACTTACTCGCAACAGTGTCCTCCGGCGCGCTGGCGCCGGGCGGGGGGCCCGGCCCCTCTGCGTGATTATCCAGCTCGTGTTCTTGATTTTAGTCGTCGTGTTCACTATCATCTTCATCATCGTTATCATCACCTTCGCGGCCCTGGGTCTGAGCTGGCGCAGAATCAGCAAGCTCCTACGCTTCGGGATATGCTGTCACCACATAAATCAGGTAGCTGCCAGTTTAGCCAGCATTGAAAATAACAACAAGAACAACATCCAACGTATCCAGACAGGGAGCATTTCCCGCACCGCATAAGCACCCCGCTCTGCGGCCCCAGCCTCAAGTTTCAGCATACATCTTCAGCTCCTCGAGCGCGTGACGCGTGGTATCGTTCTTCGCTAGCCGGCGCAGAATGACGACGAGCTCCGCAGGCAGCGCATATGCCAGTCCGAGCGGATCGAGCGGATCTGGGGCAATCGGTTAGGGCTTCACCGGGGGGATGTACGCATTCACCCGTGGCTCCTCGTTATTGTCCCCCCCTTGCCAGCCTAGGACCGGCGGCCACGGGGGCGTGCTTCTTATACGTAGTCGATGTCGAGGACAAATTTTGCTCGGGCATCGTCGTCAGTGAGAGTGTGCAAGTGAGGAGTAAGTAGAAAGTTGCGAGTCGCTTTGCGGCATCTTGAGCGCTTATTTCGGTGTTCGTTTGTCGTATCTGCGGTGGCAACTTTGTTTTATGCGACAAATAATTAGGTGTATTGTAGCTGACTATATATGAAGAGTAGGTAATGTTTCTGCGAGCGCATCCATGCCACCGTGGCTCGTAATAAGTTGTGGAGGAACTATGAAGCAATCTGCAACGCGTTGCCACATTGCTGCCAGGCAGATCCGTGGACAAAGTCTGAGTGGTCAAGCTCCGTCAGACTAGCGGCCATGACCGCAGTATTGTTTGGCCAAATGAGGCCTGGGCGATACCACGAAGGAACCCACACCAGCAACTGAGAGGATGGTGTCATGATCCAGCCATTGTCGAGTATGGAATCATGTGTGAACCCTACGGCGCTGTAGGCAGTTTAGCAGAGTGCAAGTGTCTGAAAAAAATGCATATAGTGTACCTCTCAGATGTGCATATCGCGCTATTTACCTCCCAGACCCTAATTGTGTTGTCTCTGGAGCCTGAGACAATGTGCGTCCCGTCTGGCGAAAACGCAACGGATGTGACAGCGTCGCCGTGGACTTTGAATGGCGCCCCCACTGCCTCTCCAGTCTCTGCGTCCCACGTCCGAACCGTGCAGTCGTTAGAGCCCGAGGCAATGCGCTTGCCGTCGAGCGAGTATGCCACGGACCGGACTGGACCGCTGTGTCCTTTGAATGGAGATCCAATCGCCTTGCCTGTCTTTGCGTCCCAAACCCGGATCGTGCAGTCGAACGAGCCCGACGCTATACATGTGCCGTCGGGCGAGTATGCAACGGAGGCGACCGACCCCACGTTCGCTTTCAATGGCAACCCCACCGCTTCTCCGGTCGCCGCATTCCACACCTGGATGGTGCCATAGTAGTCACCTGAGACGATGCACTTCCCGTCTGGCGAGTACGCCACGCAATAGACTTTGTCCTTGCAATCTCTGATCAACGTCACCTGCTCGCCGGTTGCTGCGTCCCATACCCGAATGGTCTTGTCCCACGAACCCGAGACGATGTATTTCCCATCCGGCGAGTAAGCGACCGACTGGATCTGTTCGCTGTGCCCTGTTAATGGTGATCCTACCTCCTTGCCGGTCTCCAAGTCCCACCGCCTAATTGTCTTGTCTCCAGACCCCGAGGCGATATGCGTGCCGTCCGGCGAATATGCGATAGAGCGTGCAATGTCGCGATGCCCTTCAAATAGCGCCCCCACTGCCTTTCCAGTTCCCGCATCCCACACCCGAATCGCGCCATTCTGATCACCTGACACGATGCTGGCTCCGTCTCGCGAATATGCCACGGACCAGACTGAGCTTAAGGCCTTTTGGGGTGACGCTTCCATAGCCTCGCGGTCAACAATCTTCGTGTCCCACACCCGAATCGTGGTGTCTTCAGAGCCCGAGGCAATGCGCGTCCCGTCTGGCGAGCATGCAACGGACCAGATCCTGGAGCCGTGTCCTTTGAATGGCCCCCCGACTGTATGGCCCGTCTTCACGTCCCACACCCGAATCATGCTATCAAATGAGCCCGAGACAATGTATTTCCCGTCCGGGAAGTATGCCACGGACTGGACTGATCTGCTGTGCCCTTCTAAAGGCCATCCAACTGCTTCGCCGGTCTCTGCATCCCAAACCCGGACCGTGCAGTCGTCACTGCCCGAGGCGATGCGCTTCCTGTCGGGCGAGTATGCCACGGATCGGACAGAGCCGCTGTGGCCTTTGAATGGCAATTCTACCGCCTTGCCAGTCTTTGTGTCCCACACCCGGATGATGCAGTCGGCAGACCCCGAGGCAATGCGCTGCCCGTCGGGCGAGTATGCAAGGCAAAGTACTGTGTTGGTGTGCCCTTGTAATGGTGATCCCACTGCTTCTCCGGTCTCTGCATCCCAGACCCGAATCATCTGGTCGACAGACCCCGAGGCGATGCATTTGCCGTCTGGTGAGTATGCAATGCAACTGATCGGGCCGTCGTGACCTTCAAATGGAGACCCCACCATCTCGCCGGTCTCTGTGTCCCACACGCGAATTGTCTTGTCCTCGGAGCCTGAGGCGGCATGCTTTCCGTCCGGTGAATATGCGACACACCGAACATCTGCTGTGTGTCCCATGAGCGGCGCCACCGTCCCCGTGCCGGTCTCTGCATCCCACACACGAACAGTGTTATCAAAAGAGCCTGAGACTATGTGTGTACCGTCTGGTGAATATGCTATGGAAGTAACAGCCTGGCTGTGGCCTTCAAATTTCTTGAGCTCTGCAGGCCACTGATTCAACTTTCCGCTTTTTAAGCGCATTGTGAAGGGGTATCTTGGGAGATACATCTGAGAGACAAGAGACTCGCTTGGGGCAAAGGGGAGAGCCGATAGGTATATGTGTGGTGCGCTCTGGGACATCGGCGGCACAAACACATCAACAAACTTCATCGCGTCTCTCGCAAAAGCCGTGAGATCTGATTTGGATTTCTAGATACACCGGGATTAGAAAAGCTCGACCCTATTAATAAAAGGTCACTGACCTCCTCATTCCACTTTACAATTGAAGCGAGTGTTCTGGTTGCCGAATTCATTTTTTGTGTCAAGCTGAGAACTTCTATCCAGAAGAGAAGCTTTTCGTGCAGGAACACTTGAAGCTCTTCCCTGACTCGAGTTTCATATGGAATGGCCTGAAGGTGTGTACCCAAGAAACGGCACGCATACAACAGATGAGACGGAATGAGCCGCCTTACACAGTCCTGCAGATCCGGCACGTCGGCGTTGTGCACATGAGATGTTGGCAGATTACATATGTTGAACCGGAGCTCGTGCTTCATTACCCCAAGGCACGCCAGAACGAAGCGATGTTCAAGATGTGTAGGGTCCACAAAGAAAGCTTGGCTCCGCTTAGGGTCCATGAGAAAATCGAAAAAGGATGCGTGGAGGGCAATGATAGGGGTATCTGACCGAGTGGTACCGCGCAGGAGCGAACTTAGTGGTTGGACTATCATCTGGATATCATCTGGATGTCCGCTAATGCCCTGCAGTGCGGAGTGCGACTGTATAGATAAGGGCTCCTTTGCCGCTAGAATGCCACCAAAGACACGCTTGAATCGAGACATAATCATTTCATCCGTCACGTCGAACGTGTGGGAAAGGATTTCGATATAAAGGTTATCCAACCCTCTTCCATCCTTCAAGATGTTTGCCAGACGTTCGGCCGGACGATAGCCACGCAGCCCGACTAGAATAGCTCGACATGCTGTGGCAGCCCATTGAAACAGGTGACCGGATGCTTGGACGAGAAGAATGATCCATCCACCGTTAGGCCACCGGACATTGAGGATGTTAGCCATTTTGGAAAGCTTGCGCTCTATGAATGTGGCGATGTCGGCGTCGACTTTGGCCCCGGCCTGGTCCACGGCGTCCACATATCTAAGTTGGATATATGGTTTCTCGTCGAAAGCTTCGATGATATCCTCCTCCTGGCGTGCCGTGATGAGGAACCGGAAGTTTCCAGGGAGCTCGGACCCGCTCTTCGACAAGACCTGAAGAAGAGATTCACGACCATCTGGGTCCCCGCTCTCATCTAATGCATCAATGACAATCACGATAGGACCTGCTATAGGCGCGTTCTTCGCGGACTCTTGGATGAGATCCTTCATACTATCGAGCCTGGAGCAGATACTTTTAGGGAGCGGCTCGTCGTTCTGAACGGCATGGTACAGCGACAACTTCCACTGAGGATCCAGAACTGCGATGTCCTTGGAGATGGTGCTCAAGATATTTCCTGGCCCTCGTACCGAATGGTCGGCTCGACTGAAGCAAAAGCTAGATCCAAGCCGTAATTTGTATCATGGTAGTATTGCGCGATCGTGTCAGCAATGACGGATTTACCACATCCTGCCACACCAGCAAGGACCATGATTCGAGGGGTGTCCGAGCCATCTGCTGCAACGTCTGGCTCATTGATCCAATTGTGAAGATCAGTCAGAATAGCCAAACGTGTCCCCGGTATGCAAGACTTGTCTGGGTCGTAGCTGGCACCTGTAGCGTATAACATGCCGTCAAGAGAAATAATTTGGGCTGCCACACGCGTTGGTTAGCTTGAAAACGCAAAAACGGCACGGCAGTCACATACCTATGCCGCTTTCCACGTCTTTCAAGCAACGGTATATTGTGATGTCCATCTGTCTCCCAAAATTGACCCTCAATTTCTCAAACTGGTCATCAAACTCCTTGATTTTCGCGTCTACTTCTGAGACAGTGAACTTTGCAAATCGTGTCCCTGTGGAGAGAAGTCAGGGCTACATCCTCAAGTTGGGAATAAAATTGCGCCCCACAGAAGTTTTTGTTGATGGTGTAGTCACGAATAAAATAGGCGGACTCCATTGTCAACCGGCTCATATTTTGCATCATCTTGCGATGTGATTCGACTTTTTTAAGAGGTTCGGCATCAACTACAAAAGAGTGCATATCGTCGATAGCCTTCATCAAGCAATATACAGAATTGTCGCGATTTCTCTGGGCAATCAACGCCTACTGTCGTATTAATAAAAGTCTCCCGACAGAACAGGAATACAGACCTTGGGAACAGCCGATAGCACAGAGCACGCTGTCTGCGTGTATGGATGAACCTACAATGCGACTTAGTTGAGCAATGTCATGTCAATCACGAAGCGGGGGATCGCACCTCAGATATGACTTTAGTGATCTCAGTAAATATCTCGAGTTTGTTGAGGACTGATTCCCAGATACTACCCAAAGATTCTCCGGCATCCACAGCTTGAGCAGCTATTTCTTCTGCCCGTATTATCGTTCCGACAACAGATGGAGATGCCATCTGGTCGAGACCTCCTTGTGCCTGCGGCAGAGCCTCTTCCTCACCAAGGCGACCGATGTCTGCGTCTTCAGCTAGTTTCGAGAACGAAAAAGTGATCGCAGTAGGCAGCTTTTCAAGTGCACCACCTGCGCCAGCTTTCCAAAGCTCACACCGGATATCTGAATAGGCCTTTGAGTTCGTTAAGAGGTCATGATTATCAAAGGATGAGGCATACCACTGGATGTTTCTTTGAAAAGTGATTGGACTGTGCGCTTGAACATACCGATAATCTTGTCCTTGTTGAAGTTGTGATGCTGGCACACCTGGAATTCTAGGCTTGAAGAGATATGCACCTCGCTACCAGCATTGTATCAGCATTTCAATGCCACCTGTCTCATTTGCTGCTTACAACGTATATGTATCGAGCCACGCAACGGCAGCATCACTCTTCACAGTCGATGTCGTGAAAAGCAGACGGTCGCCCACCGACGAGACCTTGACGTATAGCTTCTTTGAGACTTGGTTCTTCGGGAGCTGGGTGCACTTGAGATCTGGAAGATCTGTAAGATTCATGGTTCCATCTGAATGCTGTAACATCCAAACACATACTTGAAATCTGAGCCTTTACTATCTCTGACGTGTTCACGTCACTGGGTATCATTAAGCTAGGGAAAATATCAGAAAATGAGCAATCCTCACTGCTGATTTGAATCCCTCTGCTGTCTCGTGCTCCGAGAGCTCATAGTGGATTGATGGAGAGGTGCGACAGACGCGAGAGCCTCGTGTTGTCTGGAGGAACGGTTCGATTGGTCTAACACAGGCACCATCAAATCCACAGTTCTGGTTATATAACCCCTGTCACTCAAGCATCGGCGGTCGACTCAGAGGTTGCGGAACATGAAAGCCATGATGCTTGCGAGAACTAGCCTTTAGTGTGCCCATCTGAGTTTTGCTGGCTCGGGGGGGGGGAGGTCCCCCGAAAGGGGAGGGAAGACGAATGATGGGTACTATTCTCGCGTATGTGACCAAGAGCACTTACACAGCCTTGCACTTGGACAGCTGTGTGAGACTGGAAATAGGTGATATTATTTTTAATAGATTGAACACATTGTGAGACATAGCGCCTTGGATAGCTTGTGGATTGAGGGGGGCGGAGGTCAAAGTGGCTGAAGATGTCTCAGCCACTTTGCCTTTCTGGGATGTGACATTGCTTTTCCGGGACGCAATCAGTATATCGCTTCGATTTGATAGTGCCTGAGTTAGACCTGTCTGGAATCTGGATGTTCGGCATAGGCGCCCAAGCTCCGGCAAGCGCCGGCAAGTCTGTTTGTTGGCAAAATTTCGTCAGGAAATGAATATACACACTGACGTTCAGAATCATGGTCCATATAGTAAGATGGGTGCAAGTTGGCGAAAGAGAATGACTGAGATGAACCGATTTACTAGAAAGGGGACCACGTGTAAACGTGTTCGAATACGAATGCTCTAATGATAGATACAGAGACACAAAGTGCACAGGTCGATCTGTGCCACTTATAGAATCTAAAAAGATGTTGCAACGTATTTATAGTGTTTTATAGCAATCTATACTGCCCAGGACACCATCCTTGCTACATTCGCAGACAAGGCCGTCAAGCTGGACGACATATCGTGCTTCATGAGCCCGAGCGCATCGTTGACATCGCACAGAGGTATGGGAGGTGCTCGTCATTGCCATGCAAGTCTATGCACGTCGCTGACATTTAACTCGTCCCCCATCGCAGAACACATAAGCACCCACTCACCAGCCGCCACATCCACCCAGGCTACGGCTTCTTCAGCGAGCGCTCTACCCTCGCCTCCCTTTTTTCTCTCGCCCATCCAGGCGATCAAATGTCCTATTAATTGGCCCTCCGTCTGCCACTACGTATTGCGGTGGATAACATGCTCTCCCACAACCTCGCCGTCGCACAGAACATTTCGGTCGCTCGAGGGACACATGTGAAATATAGAGCGGCTGTTTGTCAAGGACGGAATCAGATATCCGGTCATGACTGATACGCTGAACGATGGGGGAGGGCGCGGAATGCGAGTCGTCAGCTCCGAAGAAGGTGTAGAGGAGGCGTTCAAACGGTTCACTAAGATCAGAGCCAATTGCTGATACGGACCGTTTAAAATCCATGGGCTAGAAGCGCTGCCTGGACCGGGGTGGAAGCACGTCGACGCCCAGATAGATTGAAAGGGTGGTATGCCAGTGGAATATATAGAACTGTGGGTGGATGTCGGAATGCCAGACATAGACGAGGGGATAGAGATATAGAGAAAAATGAAACAAAATCTCCAAGTAGACAACAGGGCGAGCAGCTTCTCGCTGTCCACGGATTTGGCGGCTATTACGAGTGTTCCATTTGCGACCGCGAACCTCAACGACATCCTGGGAGCAAGTGTAAGCAGGAGTATGACACACTCCATAGCAACAGCATTACCTGCAACTTAAACCGCATGCGCAATGTGACGTTGCCGCTGCGGGTCAGCTCCTGCATGCGGGAGAAGTACATATCCATCTGCGCGCGCGCCTTGGGCGTGTCGAGGAGCGCACCGACGGTGCTGAGAAGCTTGCACAGACTCTCAATCTCTTCCTCTTCTGGATTCTCCACATTGCCGAGCAGCTTCTTCACACACTCGTGCATGATTCGCTCCGTCAGCATCTGCAACTTGAACAACTCCCTGATGAACTTGATCAGTCAGAGTCCCTGGCGCTTCGCTTTCGACGCAGCATAGTACTCCTCAGAATAGAGACGGGGCTCGTCGTCACCCGGGGCATCCTTGTTCTTGTCATTGGCCGCCTTGATGGCGTCGTCCTCGCCGGCTTTGGCAGCCGCCGCCGCGTCTTTCGCAGCTCAACCACGCTCGAAATCCTCCTGACATCTGTTGAGCAGATACTTGCGGAACAACTGGCCACCGGCGATGGGCTTGCCCTCGTTGTTCTTGATGCCATCGTCCTGCACAGACGCGCTGATCTTCTCCACCATCTTCCTGCACAGACGCGTGTACATCTCGGACCACGCCGCCTCGTCTGTGGCCTTCTCGAAGACGAGGCGAATGACCTGGATGAGCGTCCAGCCATCCTTCTCTGTCTCAGACTTGTTTGCTCATGTGATGATCTGGTCAGAGATGGAGTCGAACTTCTCCATCGTGAGTTTGTTGAGGAAACCCTTGACCTTGCGATCCACCATCTCAGGCGAGTCCGGATCGATGACCACAACCTTCTTGCCCGGAACACCGGCAGTCCAGCGGTTCGCAGCGACCTCAAGCGGGGCGACAGGCTCCAAAGGCATGCCGTTGATGCCCATCTGCTGCTGCTGGTTATAGCCAGAGCCGTGCTGCTGGTGGCCTGGCGCCTTGTTGCTGTCGGTGCGCTTCTCACCCCGCTTGCTCCGCGTGCGGTTGGTGCCCATCGGCCCACCACCACCTTGGCTGGAGGTGCGGGCATGGGTGGTGGGCGACCGAATGGTGCGGGGGCACCAGCACCGCCGACAGAGGCGGCGCGATTGCTGGCCGCAAATCGCTCCTCACTGGACTTTCCGGTTCCGCTAGGTGTGGCGAAGTTGCCCATCGAGAATGACCCGCCTGGCTTAGCAAAGTTGCCGATGCCCAAGCCAATAGAGCCTGCGCGGGGGGCCGGCGGACCCATCTGCATGGAAGTGGTTCTATGATGGCCAGATCCGCCACGGCTCATAGAGAACCGGTCGACGGGCTCGAGGCCGATAGCGTCCAGAGGCGGAAGCTGATCCGGCTTCTCCTTACAAATGGACATGAACTGCAGCAGGAAGTCTCGGTCATACCTGTGAGAGCAATGATTAGTCTTGCCCTGAGCAAATTTTGTGATTGGGTCAACTCACTTGAACTTGCTATCCTTCGCGTTTACATTCAGCTCCAGCTTGGGGCTCATGATACCCTCGGGATATTCCATCTTCTCGATGTCTTCGATAATACGAACGGTAGCTAGGGCTGAGGGCAAGCCAGGGGTGATAGGCGTTTTACCATACGAAAGGTCGAGCGGTCCAGGACGTGGCTTGCGCGCTTCCTGGGATGGACCAGCGGTGTTAATGCTCAAGCCGGACTTCCTCTTGTCTGAGATGACCTCGAAAGGAGAGTCGGCAACTTCGCCTTCTTCTTTCTCCGGCGGTTACGGCGGCAGCAGCAGCGACAACATCCTCTTCCTTGGCTCGCTCAGCGTCCTCGGCGGCTTTCTGGGCGGCAGCTGCCTCCTCACGGGCCTTGTCCGCCTCAGCTTGCTGGACGCGCTCCGCATTCTCCGCCTTCACTTGCTCTGCCTCTTCAGCCTCCTTGCGTATCCGCTCCTTCTCCTCATCCTTCCTCGCCCGCTCCTCCTCATCCTTGCGTATCCCCTCTGTCTCGTCCGCTGCTGCCTTCTTGCTTGCGGCAACCCGCGCCTCCTCCTCGTGCTGCACCTTCCCCTCAACATCCTTCTTGACCTTCTCCTCCGCCTCCTTCACAGCTCGATCTTGGTCGGCCTTCGCCTCCTCCTCAGTCACCCGCTTCTTCCGCGCCTCCCCACCCTCCGTGCATATACTCTGCGACTTCCCGGTCCGATGCCCATTCGGCGTGCGATTGAAGCCGCTGGCCGAGGGACTGCTGGGCGGGAGGCCTGGGAGGCCTGGGAGGCCCGGGCTCGCGCGCTTCGAACTGACCGCCTTCAAATCGACCTCGCCCCCGTCCGCGGCCTTGATCGAGATCTTGCTAGATCTCGGCGGGCCGGGCACGAACGTGTTCGCATACGTGCTGAGCCGGTTTGCGGAGTTGGTTCCAGGGAGGGTGCTGTTGCTCTGCGACGCAGGAGTAGAGGGCATAGAAGGCAGGGAGGTGATGCTGACGCTGCCGTTGTTCGAGTGCGGAGGTTGGTGGGTAAGCGCTGGAGACTGCGTGGGCGTGCCGGGTTGTAATGGCATCTGAGGATTTCGTGGGGACATGGGCATGCCGGGTTGGCCTTTCGGGCCGGGAGGTGGATGCGGATGGAATTGCGGGGGCATGTGCTGCTGTTGTGGAATGGGGGTGCCGGGCATGTACCACTGCTGCGAGTAGTACGCTTGTTGCATGTATGGGTTCTGTTGGTACTAGATGAAACAAACGAGTTCAGCTCTGCCATATAAACGCGCTTATGGGGTTACTTACATAGTGGCCTGGTCACCCGGGGACGAGCATAGGCTGCTGCTGCTACTGAGGGGGCATATTCGGAGATTTACCAGGGTGTTGAGGGTGCTGGTGGCTCAGCCGTGGGCTAGACAAGCCAGGGTACATCGCAGCGGATTGCTCGCTGCTCGCCGACGGCGTCGATGATGACGAGGATGAATTTGCTGCCAGAGCTGATGGGCAGACATCTGGAGTTTACAAGATGGCGCACAGATGACGTATATGTGCTTTATAACGCGAGATGGGAAGACAGGTTGGAGGAACGACGTTGTTGACTTTGGATGATCATCGGCGGTCGTCGGCCCGGACCGTTCCTCTTGACTTCAGCTTGTCAGCTTGCGACAAATTGACTGAGTCGTAACCAACTGTCTGCAAATTGAATACGCACACAACTCCTTGCATGAGCTCATCCTGCGTCTTGGGGCACCGATGTCAGAGTCGCACGTAGAAAAAGACGACATTCTTCCCATCCTAGACGAGACCTCAAGAAAAAACGGGCAACATGTTTACTGTAACTGACCACAGTCTCTCCCACTTGGGGTGTCTTTTCGTGCTCCTTGCATCTATGTTTTCCGTAACGTCATTGATGCGCCATGGTTCTAATCGTGACTTGCCCATCGACGTGGGTTAAGATTAAGATTCAATAAATCTACCTCCTACTTGCGACTACGACTAAGACGGACCACATCCCTCCCATGCATCTTCTGCTCTCCTCATTGACCAGCTATTCATAACAGACGCACCGCGTGAATTAAAACGGAATTCCTTCCTTCAACGCGTGGAAATGGGGCAGTTGAGGCGGAAGGCCAACGATGCTCCTGGACGAGCGGATGCTGCTATACCCTCGGTACGCCGCCTTCCTCCCTTCCTTCTCCCTCGACGCAGATGCTGACCTCCGTCTCTCAGATAAGCCGCGGCTACACTCCCGACACGTAGATACACGTCCGAACTCGCATCGTAGCCGGGCACCGCGATGCCGGGCCACATGATTTACACACGCACGGTGCACCCCACTGCCGCACTCATAGCGCCGCCCTCAGCGGAACGACCTCCGCAGGCTCATGACAAAATATGTCTTCGACTATTGGTGAGTACGCATAATTTCTGCAGTGGCTAGCGTGATTCTGACGTTGCGTAGCATTGTGCCGAGCGAAGATGCACATCAATTAGAATACGTCGCCGAAACCGACATGTGAGTATCTGGGTATGTTCTCCCCTTCCAAACCCTACTACGGCCCTCTAACCTTCTAGCGCAGCTCCACTGGCTCGTCGGGGCAAGACATCGTGTCAAACGACGGCATACCTGGTGACAGACTCTCGCTACCGGATTGAAGCCTAGACAGAGCTCGATCCCAACTGGCACGACGGCCCCAAGACTGGATCGGCGTCCTCCTCTCTCAAAGTGTCGGAGTAAATTCAACTAAAGTTACTGTCCGGTTAAAATACTATACGAAGTGGACATAAGTGACTGTCCACTTGGCTCGCTGTTCGTAACAGAAGACTACTTACCCCTAGAACAGCTGGCACCCAGTACCTCGTACCTCCAGTAAGAGTGTCGCAAACGGAAGTTTACGTTCAACGGTAACATGACAGTATATACTCTGATACGATTGTCATAACATGTCCCGACATGGGCGTCTCTTACAAGTAGTTGGCTCCGTTAGTACTCCGCTTTCTATAAGCTTGTCAGTCTGTATGCCCGAGCTTCTCGCTTCGTTTTGTGTTCGTAGCGTTGTGTCTGGCTGTTTGGTTCCCGTGGCTAGTGACGCCGTGTTTACGTGCCGCCGTCCGACTAGTGGGGCGTGTCGGTATAGCGCGTCCGAGGAGTTTCGGCCCCTGTAGGACTAGTTGAAAGGTGACACACGCTCGTAGGGATGGCTCTAGAATGTTTTGGGGGCGTGACGGTGAGAGTTGTAGTTCGTCGACGGTGCAGTGCTGGATTCGGTCGTGTATTGCTATTAAGCTAATGAAGCGTGGACTCAAGCGGCACTTCGCGATCCAGCAACAAGTACGCGCGCTCATAGGCGTGTATTTCTGCCTCCGTGCGGACTCTTGTCAGT
>KV417858.1:24602-43377 GCA_001630335.1 Athelia psychrophila
GCTAGGCGTCACCTTCAACAGTGACATGTTGCGGCAAGTCTTACTACTAAGTGAGGCAGATTGGCGATGTCCTTAGCAATCGTGCTCAAGACGTTCCCTGGATTTCGTGCCGCCTGGTCGGCTCGACTGAAGCAGAAACTGGAGCCAAGCCGTTTGGTATCATGATAATATTGCGCGACCGTATGCGCAATGGCGGATTTGCCACATCCTGCCACACCGGCAAGGACCATGATTCGAGGGGTGTCCGAGCCATCTGCTGCGACGTCTGGCTTGTTGATCCAATCATGAAGATCAGCTAGAATAGTCGAACGTGTTCCCGGTATGCAAGCTTTGTCTGGGTCGTAACTAGCACCTGGCGCGTATGGCATGCCGTCAAGGGATATCATTTGTGCTGCCAGACGCGTCGGTTAACCTGAAAGATGCAAAACGACGGGATAGTCACATACTTATGCCGCTTTCCATGTCTTTCAAGCAACGGTATATTGTGACGTCCATTTCGCTCGCGAAATCCTTCTTCGCTTGCTCAAACTGATCGTTAAACTGCTTGATTTTGGCCTCAACGTCCGAGAAAGTGAGCTTCGCACACCGTTTCCCTGCGGAGAGAAGTCAGGACTATGTTTTCCTGGGAATGAACTGGCACCTTACAGAAGTTTTTATCGATAGTGTAGTCTCGAATGAGATAGGCGGACTCCGTTGTCAAGCGGCTCATATTTTGCATCATCTTGCGGTGAGACTCGATTTCTTTGAGAGGCTCGGCATAATGCACGAAAGAGTGCATATCGTTGATAGTCGTCATCAGGCCATAAACGGCATCGTCGCGATTTCGTTGGGCAATCAATGCCTACTTTCCTGTTAACAAGTGTCTCCCGATAGAAAAGGAATACAAACCAACCTTGGGAACAGCCGACAGAACGGAACACGCTAGCTGAGCGTATGGGTGAACCTTCAAATCGAAAGTAGTGCTTGAGCAATGAGATGATAACGACGAAGCGGGGGATCATACCTCAGCTATTGCTTGAGTTATTTCCGTAAATATCTCGAGTTTGTTGAGGACTGATTCCCAGAGGCTGCCGAAAGATTCCACATCATCAACAGCTTGAGCAGCCATGTCCTCGACCTGTAGAAACGTTCCGACGCCTGATGGAGATCCCATTTGGTCCAGGCCTGTTTCTGCTTGCGACAGAGCCTCTTCCACGGCAAGTCGGTCAACATTTGCATCGGGGGCTAGATTCACGAGCGAGAACGTGATTGCAGTAGGTAGCTTTTCCGGTACACCACCTGCGCCGGCTTTCCAAAGTTCACACGAGATGTCTAAATAGGCCTCCGAGTTCATCGAGAGGTCATGAGCATGGAAGGATGAAGCATACCACTGGATGTTTCCTCGAATAGCGATCCGATTGTGCGCTTGAACGTCCCAATTATCTTGTCTTTCCGGACGGTGTGGTGCTGGAAAACCTGGAATTCTACGCTTGAAGATCTAGGTGTCTCGCTACCACCAGTACATCAGCATTTCAATGCAATCTGTCTCATTTGCTGCTTACAACGTATATGTATCGGGCCACGCAACGGCAGCATTGCTCTTCACGGTCGATGTCATGAAAGGCATCTGGTCGCCCACCGATGAGATCTTGATGTATAGCTTCTTTGAGACTTGTTTCTTCGGGAGCTGGGTACATTTGAGATCTGTAAGATCTGTAAGATTCACGATTTCGTCTGATTTCGGTCACATCCGAACGCATACTTGAAATTTGGGCCTTCACGTTCTCTAACGTGTTCACACCCCTAAATATCATTGAGCTAGAGAGAACATCAGATAATTGCGCAATACTCACTGTGTATTTTGATCCTGCTGCTGTTTCGTGCTCCGAGAGCTCATGGTGGATTGATGGAGAGGTGTGACAGATGCGAGAGCCTCGTGTTGGCTTGATGTTCGGCATAGGCGCCCAAGCTCCGGCAACCGTCCGTAAATCTGTTTGTTGGCAAAGTTTCGGCAGGAAATGAATAGCTAGCTCATACACAGGGGCACTCACGTTCAGAATGGTCCATAGAGTAAGATGGCAGCAAATTGGTGAAAGAGAATCACTGAAATAAACCGATTTATTAAGAGGGGGTCACGTGTGAACGTGTTCGAATTCGAATGGTTAAGGGGCAAGGAAGGCTTCAGGCAATGATAGATACAGAGAAGCAATGCAATAATGTAGGATAATTTATTCGAGCTTCAAATATCAATGTCGATAAGCTAGCATGATCATAGGCAGCTCTTGCTCAGCTCCTCATCCACAAGAGCCCACATGGCCTCTCCAACAACTACGCCCACACTAACGCGTTTCGACCTCCGCAACAGTCTCCCTGCGCGCGGCGCAACCATCACACGCTCCATCTTCATTCGGCACCATGCCACTCTTAGCCAAAACCGATGAATGCAGCTCGACGCCCTTCCCCGTCAGCGGCGCCGCGACGTGCGTGCTGCCATTAGTGTCCATGGGATCGAAACGCCGGCGGAGGAGGTAAAGTGCTGTACGCGATGGAGGCGAGCGCCAGGGTGTCCTTCTTCGCGTCTGAGGTGCTGTGGACCCAGGCGGGGGAGAGGTAAAGGTGTAATATCGCGGCCGGCTACGTTACCACTGGCCAGCAATCCTGGCTCCAGCCATGAGGTCGAGGTGACGGCCACTTCCACTGCGTCTTGCCGCCCTTGTACACTCAATCCTCCCACCCGCGGCTTGAACACCTCCGTCCCAGTCCTTATCACACCCCTCAACTCACGCTCCACCCGCGTCGTGTTGCACTTCCCCTCTTCTCAATCCACGTGCGCCACCACCCGCGCCAGCACCGTCCTATTCGCCTTCATTCCGCCCTCCTCAATCACGACGCTTGTCTCCTTTAGGGCGCGCGCACTTCGCTGCGTCGCCCCCCCAGATTCCGCCCGCGCACCACGATCGTCGCCAACAGCGAATCAAAGGCTGTCTCCACGATCCAGAAGGGCACACCACAAAGCTACCTATCGCAGGGGTGGAAACGACAGTCCTTGGCGGGATCTCTGGAAGCGAGGTGCAGTTGTATGGTATTCAACTAGACTCCGGGTGATGGTGAAGGGCGCTGTCCGCACATATTCGTTGTCTGTGAGATTCAAGATGACTTTATAAACGAGAGGAAGAGAACGCTCACCTCGACGACATTCTGGAACCGTCGTTGCACCCTGCACTCTCTTTCCAACAAGTGGACCACGTATCCTGGGCCGTTGTCACAATCTGGCCTCCCCGACGCCTTCTTCGGCGCTGACGACTCGCATTCCGCGCCTTCCCCCACCGTTCAGTGCATCTATCATAACCGAATATCTGATACCGTCCTCAACAAACATCCGCTCCAGATTGCCCATGTTTCCCTCGAGCGACCGGAATGCCCTGCGCGACGGCGAGGTCGCGGGAGATCGCATCTGCAGCAACGCGTAGAGTGTCGGGTGCAGGGCCAATGTGTGGGTCATGTGTGGGGAGAAGAACAGGGAGGTGAAGACGAAGCGCCCGCTGAAGAAGCTGTAGCCTGGGTGGATGTGGGTGTTCAACGGGTTATATATCAGCGACGTGTACAGAGATACTTGGCCATGACGAGCATTTCCCGTACCTCTTTGCGATGTCAATGATGCGTCTGGCCACCCAGGAACGGGCATAGGATGTTGTTGCTGCGAAGCTGGCCAGGGTGTTGACTCTAACGCGGTCGATTCTCCACCAACAGCGTCTGCACGTCATCGGTGTGTTATGAGTCATCTTCCAGGGATTCATTCAGATGTCTAAGCGCAGATGGACATGAAGAGCGGGACGTGGACGTTCAGCGTCGGACTCAATACATGTTTAATTAGCGCAACAATCCCCCACGCGGCCGATTCAGTTCCCACGGACTCCGCCACATCTGAGACTGATGTTCAAGTTCTTGACACACATAACAGGTTGGTGTGTGTGCATGCTGTGAAATTCTGTCCTACAGTAACATCAATATATTTGTTAAAAGCTGGGTTTCCGGTTCAGAAGGGATTTTAAAAAGCTGTGGAAAGTGCAATCGTGCACCGGCTGGATGAGCTTATTCACAGCACGGAAAAGCATCGCAATCTTCACCTTGCTCATTTGTATCGAGCGTTTGTGCCCGTGTACTCTCTAAGAGCATCCAGGACATGGGATCAGGCTCACGCGCAGGACGTACCCGAAAAAATCACTCTCGGGCAGGTAAAACTCAAAATGCAGACAGACTCGCTCTTGCATGCCAATCGCGTCATAACGCGGGTGCCTTACCAAAAACTGCATGATTCAACGCTCTGGCTTGCTTCTGGTCACTGGCGGCGTCTCTAAAGACCCCAGTAGTACATTGAGACAGAGCCGATTCAATTTCCCTGCAAGTCATGATAGCAGATCGATTTTTGACGCCTAGAGAAGACTTTCACGCGCCAGAGACCCAGAATAACCATAAGGCGCCCGCAGATAAGACCTCTGTGCGATTTGGAGACGATAGGTTGAAGCTCACATGAGGGAGCGAGACAAAAGGCGCGCGCCTATCGATCGTGTCTGATGCCCCGTCAAACCAGTTTCGCGCCAATCGAGCATGCGCGTTTCGACAATATTTGCTCCCTCTGCCTAGGTTTTTTCTGCGAGTGTTGGTATGGATTCTGAGGTCAACATAGGAGTTTTTTCACATTTTGTAAGCGAAAATTGCACTCATGCGCAGGCCGCACACTGAGGATTATTTTGGATTCAAGAGGCGGTCACATACGCTGTCTGCCAACCCAATTCTTACCCGCCCGGCTTGATACAAAAACCACACATGTAATAGTATCTAATACAGATATTTGGCTCTTAATATTTGGCAAAACCGATAACGAGCACAAGTTACAATCCAATTAATGGCCAGTGTCGCGAGTTGCCACTGCCAACAAACAAACATAAATAGTGACAGCTCCCGGACCGCCGCGATTGCCATTTGATCGCGTTCGAACCATGTCTCGCTGCGAAAGAAGGATGATGCTACGCAGGCTGACGATGATGATGATGCGGCAGAGTATCAGTGTATGGTACTGCAGTGAGTTCTTTCCTGTAGTCGTTGCGTCTTGGTGTAAATACTGTTTATTGATGCTCTTTTGGCATATAGTGCCACCATCACACATGATATCTACTTGACAGCCTGCTTACACTGCAACGATTGTTGGACTGAACTGCGAACAAGCCACATGTACAGAAGATGATTAGGTATTAAGCTGGTACGTGTTGCTGTTATATTTGACTCGGCTCATACAAGATGTGTAAATGCTACCTGAAAAATCTACCAGGCGATGGCTTTCCCGTCAAAGGACATGAATGCACCAGAAGTCTCTTCTTTCGTCGCTGTGTCAACATATTGCCGAACCAAGTCAACTCACGATTGCGCGCTTTCAGAATTCGAACGAGGTGTCTTACCTTGCTTGCGGCATAATCCACAAAAGAGTGCACATTGTCGATAGTCTTCATCAAGCCATAGATGGAATCATCGCGATTTATCTGCGTAATCAATGCCTGCTTTGATGTGAATAAATGTCTCGTCGAAGAACAGGAATATAGACCTTGGGAATAACCTGTAGCACGGAGCACGCTGTGCGCGCGTATGGATGGACCTTTCATTCAAAGTACTTGGGCAGTGAGATGCCAACTACAACGTAGGGGATCGCACCTCAGATCTAGCTTTTGTAATCTCGGTAAATATCGCGAGTTTGCTGAGGAGTCAAGACTGATTCCCAGATACTGGAAAAGGGTTCCGCATTGTCTACAGCTTGACCAGCTACGCCAACTACCCGTAAAAGCCGTCCGACGACCGAGGGAAATCTCATCTGGTCCAGACCTCTACCAAGCCTCTTCCTCACAAATTCAGTCGATGTCTGCATCTTGTGCTAGCTTCAAAAGCGGGAACGTGATTGCGGTAGGTAGCTTTTCCAGTGCACCACCTGCGCCGGCTTTCGAAAGGTCGCCCACGAGATGTCTAAAGAGCCATCCGAGTTCGTCAAGAAGTCACGAGCATCGAAAGACTAGGCATACCACTGGATGGTCTTCGAAAAGCGATTGTACTGTGCGCTTGAACGAGCCGACAATCTTGTGCTTGTGGGAGTTGCGATGTGGTACACCTGAAATTAAAGGCTTGAAGAGTTAGGCACCTCGCTACCAGCATTACATTAGCATCTCAATGCCACCTGTCTCATTTGCTGCTTACAACGTGTAGGTATCAACCCATGAAACGGCAGGATCACCCTTCATCGATGTCGCGAAGGGCATCTGGTCACCCACTGACGAGATCTTGATGTATAGCTTCTTTGAGGCTTGGCTCTTCGGGAGCTGGGCACACTTGAGATCTGTTTTAACTGTAAGATTCGCGGTTTCGTCTGATTTTGGTCCCATCCGAACGCATACTGGAAATCTGAGCCTTCACGAATAGTGAAGGCTCAAATTTCACGATCACCAACGAGTCCACATCACTAGATACCATTGAGCTAGAGAATACATAAGAGATTGCGCAATACTTAATGTTCGATCCTTCTGCTGCGTGCTCCGAGAGCTCATGGTGGATTGATGGAGAGGTGCGACAGACACGATCGGGGCCCGAGTCGTGTTGTCTGGATGTTCGGTATAGGCGCCTAAGCTCCGGTAAGCGTCCGCAAATATGTTTTGTGAGTAAATTTCTGTCAGGCAACAGATACACATCCCACACATAGTCGACTGTTCAGCAGAGATGGGTTTCAGTTGGCACCGCAGTACCGTGGAAGAGATTCACCAAAATCACCCTACAAGAAAGGGGTCACGCGTGAACGTGTTCGAATGCGAATGTTTCAGGGGCAAACGAATGCACCAATGAAAGACACCAATGAAAGATACATAGAAGTTATAAAATGATTGGCAGATGTTAACTTGCACAATGTTGTTAGAGCGTCAACCGCCGAGGTAAATAAATCAGGACGATCATAAATGGCTCTCGTTCAACATGCCCTCCCCAGCCACGCTACTTCGATGCCTTTCCGCCCCCGCACCATTTTTTATGTACACGGCGAAACTACGGCGCTCTCCATCTTCATCACGCTTAACATCCCGATTGTATCCCCGTCGCCACCGTCCCGCTCATCCAGAACAGCCGGATGCAAATCGACGATCTTCCTCGCCAGCAGCGCCGCGACGAATGCACCCGCAGAGACGCTGGTACAGGACTGGGCCTGCCTTAGCGAGAACGCGAGGGGGAGGCGGAGAAGGTGGTTTGCAGCGTGCCGGAGAAGCGTGCGGGGAAAGTGTTGTGTGCGATGGAGGCGAACGTCAGGGTGTGCTACTTCGCGTCTGAGGCAGCTTGGACCCAGGCGGGGAGAGGTCGAGGTGAAATACCGCGGCTGGCCGCATTGTCAACCATCCTGACTCCGACCGCGAGGTGATGCTCACTTCATCTGCGCCTGCGCCGTGCTGCCCTTGTACACCTCAGCTCGCGAACCGCATCGTATCGTATCGCACTTTGCCTCTTCCCATACCGCGTGCGCCACCACCCCCGTCCTATTCATCTTCACTCCGTCCTCCTGATTCCCGGCGCTTGTCTCCCTCAGGGCTCGCGTACCCCGCTGCGTCGCCTCCCAAATCCCGCCTGCGCACCACGATCTTCGCCAACAGCAAATCAGAGGCTGTCCCCGCGATGCAGAATGGACCACCAGGTCGAGAAGACAGCCGCGTCCTCTGCGTCTTGCCGTCCTTGTACACTCGATCCTCCCACCGCGGCTTGAACACCTCCGTCCCAGTCCTCATCACACCCCTGAGCTCGCGCTCCACCCACATCGTATTGCACTTCCCCTCTTCTCCATCCACGTGCGCCAGCACCGTCCTATTCGGCTCCATTCCGGCCTCCTCATTCCCGACGCTTGTCTCCCTTAGGGCGCGCGCACCCCGCTGCGTCGCCTCCCTCAAATCTCGTCCGCGCACGAGGATCGTCGCCACCAGCGAATCAAAGGGTGTCCCCACGATGCAGAAGGGCACACCACAAAGCCACCTATCCACCTATCGACGGGCAACCCGCGCCCCGCGGGCTACACGATCGCGCTGGGCAGGGGTGGAGACGGCAGTCCTTGGCGGGGTCTTTGTCAGTGGGGTGCAGTTGTATAGCGACTAGCTAGGGTGTGGCTGAGGGACGCGCGGGTGGCTGAAGAGGAGTGGAGGAGCTGGATGTGCGCGATCTCGAAGTTCGTGGTTTCCTGATCAATGAATGCGTGTATCAGACAGATTTCTCGTGGGATATGGGCCATTGGGGAAAGAAGGAGAAGCGCACCTGGGACAGTGTGCTCGACTTGTATTCAAGGGTTGATCTCGAGGAACCCCACTTGCCCGTGCACGAGTTTACGAGGTACTCGGGCGTGCCCACGCCTTGGCATCTCAAGGCAAGCGCCATATTCACTCCGGCAGCGAGTGGGTATTCGACTAGATTCCGAGTCATAGTGAAGGGCGCTGTCCGCACATATCTATCGTCTGTGAGATTCAAGTTGACTTCGCAAACGAAAGGAAGAGAATGCTCACCTCAACGCCATTCTGGAACCGCCATTGCGCGCTGCACTCTCGTTCCCAAAAGTGGACCACGTCTCCTGCGCCGTTGTCACAATCTGGACGTCAACGTGCTTCCACCCGATCCAGAAAGCGCCTTCTCTGCAAACAGCTGGCCCGACGGGCTCTCGCCCATGCATCTAAAATGGTCCGCATCAGCATATGTGCAACTGGCTCTGATCTTAACAAACCGTTTGAACGCCTCCTCGACGCCTTCTTCGGCGCTGACGACTCGCATTCCGCGCTTTCCCTCACCTTTCGGTGCATCGACCATAATTATATAACCGGATATCTGATACCATCCTTGAACAACATCCGCTCCAGATTTCACATGTGGCCCTCGAGTGACCGGAATGCCCTATGCGACGGCGAGGTCGTGGGAGATCATATCTGCAGCAATTGCGTAGAGTGTCGGGTGCAGGGCCAATGTATGGGCCATTTGGTCGTCTGGTTGGGGGAGGTGAAAATGGAGGTGAAGACGAAGGCTGAGGAAACCGTTGGGTAGATGTGGGTGCTTTGTGTTCTGCGACGGGAGACGGCTTATGTATCAGCGACGTGACTTGGCCATGACGAGCATTTCACGTACCTCTTTGCGATGTCGATGATGCGCCGTCTGGCCACCCAGGAACGGGCATGGCTGTTGTTGGCATATTTGGCGGTTGACCAGGGTGTTGGCCCCAGCGCAGTCAACCACCAAGGGCGTCTGCACGTCATCGGGTTCCTTTGGTGAGGCAACAACTTATCGAGCAAGTTCAGATTTCTAAGCCCAGATGGACACAAGATGGAATCCTAGGAAGAGCGGGACGTGGGCAGCGTCGGACTCAATAAATAATTCATTAGGGACGCCGCAGTCTTTCTTCGTTTGTTCTTGGTTTTCTGAATCTTTGTGTCTTGGTATCTTTTGCATGACTCAAACTTGGACGTCTTGGACGTCAACCATTCACGCTGTCATCGGATCCCCAAGCCCCCTCGCTATCATTTCCTGTCCTACCAGGAACCTGTTGCCGACGTCAACGTCCATGAAGCGGCGGCGCTTCCGGCAGGTACTCTGTCGCTGGCTCTCTCTCGCCTCAATTTGAACAATTTCCGATACGCATATAATCCTATCGTCTGCCCTGTAAAAATCCCCGTTCAAGCTTGGCTGCGTACTTTATACGCGCACCTGATCTTGACGCTCTCCACCATCTTGGCTTCCGAGATCCAGCCATACCAGCCAGCCCTCATGGCGCATTCGATGTAAGTGGCACTCAAATTCGGGTCACACTCAAGTCAGGCCGGCAAGTGACCCCACCCCATCAGGGATCACAAACAGATGTATCGAAACGTGTTCAACTAGCACAATATCGCCATACTTTTTCAATGCGGGACTGCAGAGCACGGGACCGATACTTCGTGGGGTTCGCGTATGATCTGAAGGAGGTTAAATACCATGGCGAGGACGGGTCATTAGTCGGGGTGCCGATTCCAGGAAAGAAGATAGTTTGGGCATGCGTCGAGGCGGTCTTTTCAGGGTTGGTCCTCCGGTTCAAGTTTGACTTTCGGTTCTGGAAGCGATAGAGGCGGCCAGGCACGAGTACGGCGGCAGTCCCGACATTCGCGTCATGGTCTGTCATGCATGTCATGGTCCAGACTGCCGGCGCTTGCCGCTTGCAATAAGCCACCCACCTAAGTAGTTTTATCCGCTTAAATTTACCGTAGCCGAGGTAAATTTCGGTAAATTTCGGGGTTCGCCGCCCACTCAAAATCCCTGCCTAAACCAGTCTGAGCATAGTCCACAGCGCTGAGCATAAGGACGTAACGCCTCGTAACCCTCAATCACCACGACCCAGAGCTTCTATTCTGACTTTACGTTCAATCTCGCTGTCAACTTACCTGAGTTTACCTGTCGTTTACCTGCCGTTTACCTGCTCTCTTTCCCTGCTGGACGCCAGTCCTCGCTGCCTGACCATTCGCAAATCCGGGAAGCCGTCATTATTGCTCACCACCCACGGTGGTTAGGACGCCCATCGAAGTCCAGCCAAGCCGAACCGGGCCAGGAGATCGCAGACCCTGAGGATATATCACTAGGATCACATCCGGTACAGAAGTTAGCTTTGGTGAGCATTCCACGGCTTAAATTGTGCTGCGTCGCTAACTTGCGACGGCACCAGACTTGAGCGAGCGCCTGACTGCGCTATCCAACCAACTCGAAGCTGCGCTGGAACTGTCCACCTCCCTTTAGGCACGGCGCCCGGCCGCCAAAGCAGCACATATCATATACCGCGCGATCTGCGTGTCCTCGCGCCCGCGAGCGCGGAGTTGGTGTTCGTCAAGACGCTCCCGCGCGCGATACTCGGCACGCTTGGTGTCGACCTGGTCCGCATCCTCGCGCTCGACCTTCCTGCAAGCCGTGATGTCCTCCCTCACCATCTAGCCCCACACCCAGATCTCCTGCAGCGGCCTGCCCCCTTCCGAGATTGAGCGCAAGCTACCCGGGGAGATAGTCTACTCGGGCGAGGACGACCCGCACCACGCGCATCTGTCTTGGTAAGTGTTTTCCCTCGCCCTCCTCGCCGTCGAGGCTGACCTTCTTGCAGATGATGCCCTGTTTATCCTCCGCCGCCGCGCTGCCCTCGATCGCGCCCTCCCCGTCCTCGTCATCTGCGCCGCGGCCCTGTCGGAACTCGTTCCCTCTCGCGCTCCCTCTCGCGCTCCAGCCTCCCGCGTTCCTTCTCGCGCTCCAGCCGCTCGCGTTCCAGAAGAATGGCAGTACTACTGGCATAGGAGATGGGAGATGAGAGGCGGGTGTGTAGGTGGAGGAGATGCACGGGAGACATGCATGCAAAGTTGGGGTATGTGTGGGTGGGCGGCACCATGTACTACATATGTTGTAGCTACTCATGTATTCATGTACTTTCTTAAATATCATGTATTTGCTATATATAAATGTGACCAACACATTGCATTCAGGAGGGGTGATAATTACACAGAACAAATTAAGAATGGACGCGTCTGACGCGTAAATTGCCTGTCCAGTATGTAGCCGAGAGGTTTTCTGGTTGAATTTAAGTGTGCAGTGACCTAGACGTTGCACATTATGGTACATTGAACTGGCAGAGATGGGCTGTAAATCACAGCATTATACCGTGCAGCTGTAGCAGCTTGCGCAGCACCAATGGCTGGGAGGTAAATCTGGCTCACTGACACCGGTAAATTCACGTGAATTTACCGTAAATCAGTAAATCTGACTTAACAGCAGCTTAATTCACTTAATTGGCATAAAAATGCAGGAAACCTTGCGTAGGGGAGCCTCTACGACACCAGGATATAGTACAAGGTCATCATATCCTATACATTCAATATACAAGGGAATCTGGGGACATACGGCCACCAGATACGCGTTGAATGGGCCTCGGCATGTCAAAACTGACGACGAACCACCGGGACAAGGTGGCGGGACGGCAGTCGCGGAACCTTTACTTCTTTTCCTGATCCCGGCGACGACGACGACCAAGGCCAAACGACTACGGCTGCCACCGACGGCAAACAACACGGCTACCCCAACAAATCCTGAGCGGATGCACCGGCTGGAATGGATGCGGCATGCAGCCTTTCAGTCGTGGAAATGGGGGAGCTAGACTGCATGTCAAGGACGCTCCCCTACTCCCGCCGATGTTCATGGTCCAGAAGGCACCGCGTGCAGACGGAACATAAAGGTATGTCTTTTTAACTATGCACGTCGCGCAGGGCTGTGACACAGGGCGCGCGACTAGAATCCCCGCCGGGAATTGGTTATGTGCCCTTGCTCGCCTTTGCCGGCGTGCGCGCAGCATATTTGCAGTGCTAATTACCCTTGCGGATCCCAGACCAAGCTGCCCCATTTTATCGCATATGCCCTCCACCGGACCAAGCTCCACACGGCGGTGACGTTTGCGGCACTTGTCTTGCTTCAGCGGTTGAAGGCCCGCCTCCCCACCGCTCGCGGGCCATCCGGCCATCGTCTATTCATTTCGGCCTTCGTGATCGCATCGAGGGTGATCTGCGACGACACCTACTCGAACAAGTCTTGGGGGATTGTCGGGCAGGGAATGTTCCAGCTGCGGGAGGTGAACCAGATGGAGCGCGAGATGTGTCAGTACCTGGACTGGGAGCTCAGCGTCGAGCCCCAGGCCCTCGCGGCCTTCGAGGAGATGGTCCGGAAGGATTTTGCGGGTCGCACCCAGCGCCCATGCACACACCCCCTACGCGCGCACGCAGCAATCGCCTGCGCGCTCAGCAATCACTTGCGCCCCCGATCTGTACCCGCACGGGCACCCACATCCCTCGCACTCAGGACCGTGGTGCGCGTGCACGCAGCACATTCCACCAACCATGCGCGATAGAGGTTGCAACGCCCATGCCAGAGCATGGTACGTGCATGTTTTGGCAGCCCGGGCGGCGAGGCTGTGCGGGAACCTCGCCAGGGCCCTGTTCGTGCCGTGTCACCCGGAGCTGCAACTCGTTCACAGCCATGCAGCTAACCGACTCCATGCTTCTCCCGCAGGTTCGCACAGTGAGGGAACCCGCATAGTTGCAATGTCGGCGCAACCAGCCGCGGCACGATGCACCGCGGCGGGCTCGATGACGCCCCGCGCAGCGACGGTAGCAGGCCTCCAACTGCATCCCCCAGCATTCAGCCATGCGCGCACCTCTGCCTCCGCATCCCTCACGCTCAGAACCATCGTGCACGCGTACGCGACACGTTCCACCAACCCCAAACACATGCAGCGCCCATGTGCGGGTATCACCGCCCCCACCAACTACGCTCCAACCACACGCGGCACGTTCCACCAACCGCGAACACGTGTAGCGCCCAATGTGCGTGGGCGTCTCCGCCCCCACCGACTATGCTCCAGCCGCACGCGCACCACGGCCTCCTCACCCCCCGCGTCCAGAACCATTGCGCACGGATGGGACCAGGACAAGGACAAGTTCGCGGTCGGTGGTCACGGAATGCTCGATGGCCGACGATGAACGCGCAGTAGGTTACGAGGAGGGCACCATCGGCCACAGCTCGAGCATCGACTGCAGTGTTCCCGGCAACCCCCAGCTACCATGCTCCATTTGCGCACGAACACCCGATAGGGGGGAACGCACCAACTGATTCAAGGGTTGAACCCTCGATAGAGGGGGATCCTGGCCTGCCCTTCTATTCAGATGTAGATGTAATCAATATGTTGACGGTGCCACCCCCACAATCGGCTGGTCGGGCACCGGAAATGGATCGGAGGCTGACCGATGTACCGGCATGGGACATTGCTCCTTCTCCTTTACCACCAATTTACACACTACAGCATGGGTGTTCCAGGACTTTGGAAGGTAAGAGCTGCCTGTTCGTGAATTAATTGTCCCTAAATGGTCTATTTGACACAGCTGCTGTGTTCTACTGCCGAAAATGGCTCACTTGCAGCTATGGCGCTGCGAGATGGATACGAAAGGGGTCAGGGGTCAACATTTGACATAGCTATAGACACTAGGTATGCGATAGGGCTTGTTCTATGTCTTGGTGTGCTTACAAGCGCCTTAGTGGTCTGATCTGCAAATGTACACCGGTCTTTCGCCACCAGCATCACACTGCAGGAGAGAACCCAGAACTTCGCACCATATTTTTTGCCATGGCCCGTCTGGCCTGTCTGGCCAGTCAGATTTTGTTTGTATATGATGGGCCTCACCGCCCACGGACCAAACGGGACAAGCAGGTCAAGAGCACGCCGCATTGGCTAACGCAGGCGGTGCAGCAAATGGCACTACTATTTGGCTTTGCTAACCACACGGTAAATCCTTATTCTGCACATTCATTAACCTAAACATTGATCACTTTTTTTGCAGGCGCCTGGGGAAGCCGATGCCGAACTGGCTCATCTGAATCTTACAGGTCATGCTCACATTGTCATGTCCAATGACATAGACTGCCTTCTTTTCAGTGCTCTTCACGTCATTCATTTGTAAGTCCAGACCTACCGCCCTACTGCCCTCTACTTACCACAGTACAGCCCAAACACGAAGGACGATGGGGATGATGTACCACCCTACTCTGCACTGGCAATCACCCAGCAAAAGCGGCTTGGCCGGGACGGGCTTCTGCTTGTTGCAGTGCTTGCAGGAGGGGACTATGACACGGTAAGATACAATGATTGCTACATTTTGTTTATCCACTCATTCCACTCAGGAGGGGTTAAAGGGGTGCGGTGCTGCAACTGCTTTTGGTGTTGCGCGGTATGGTCTCGGAAGTTCTTTGCTCCACCTGGCTGAGAGCTATGGGGGCCAAGAACTGAGCAACGCGCTGCATGGCTGGCGACGAGAGCTGCGGTATGCTCTACGCCATGATACTCATAACCATATCGGGCGGAAGAATCCAGCTCTTGCAGACGCGGTTCACGAGGCTTTTCCTAGCCACGCTGTGCTACACGCATATGCACAGCCGCTCACATCATGGGGTCAAGGTCGCGCCTTCTGTCCTCCACCATACGGGTCAGGTCAGCCCGATGTGGAGAAGCTTGCCATGTTCTGCCTTCAGAAGTTTGGGTGGAATGCAGAAGCCGTTCACTGCAAGTTCGCGAAGAACCTATGGCCTGGTATTTGCATGCAGATGCCACTCAAGGTATGTCAGCTCCCCTTCGGACTTTCGCATAATATCTAATTGTTATATTAATCAACAGAAGACTTATGATTACAAACCGCGCTTCAACCCATCATGTGCCATTCACATGACGAAATGCAACAAAAAGTCGGCCAATACCACCCAGTACTATAGGATCTCATTCAACACCTCAAGCTTGACGGACACGGCGGAGCAAGGCATCCAAGCTTCCGACTACAACCCAGGCAGCACCCCAAACCAACCAGATATATCTGCCACAGCAGAGACTATCATACCAGTGCCACTTGCCATCGTGTTACGGACACTACCTGCCATGGTTCACCCAGACCATCGCCCATTGATTCCGGTAGGTACATTATCCTTTCAGTCAATTCACACAGCTTATCTTACATGCATAGATCAGCCCTCGCTCGCCCTCTCCGTTTGATTGTGGTGACGCATGTGTTACAGTGATAGATTTGGGGAGGAGCAGAGGGGCAGAGGCTGCTCAGGGATCAGAGAGGCGGGGATCAGGCGGGGAGCGCTCGGGATTGAAATTGACTGGTTACATTGACTATATAGACCTTACAAGTGATTAATACATCTGCCTTAATGCACCCCCTATTCCACCATAGTGATCGGCCAGTCGGAGCGGGACATCTCTGACCGAAACCTGTTGGGCCCCCATACACTGTTCCACATCGCTCTGCTGGCACTTCATCTGGCAAGCGATGCCCCCTCGAAAAGCACCACAAGCTCCTAAAAAGAAGGGGAAAACATTGGGCAAAAAGAGCAACACAGCTGATAGACCCACATCGAGCCTGCAGCAGCTGAAGAATCTAACAGCAGAGAAGACAGATCAGCATATAAAATCTGGGAAAACTAGAAATGCCTATAACGGGTACATCACTAGGGCAAAGTCGTGGCTTGGTGCGTTCTTCCTCGAAGAGGGTGAGGCGGAAAGGAAATGGAAGGAAGGATCAGGGAAGGGCTTGTCGGGTGACGGGGAAGGGGACATCGACAACACGACATTACTCGAGGATGAGGAGTTTCGGGATGCCTTCGATGGGGTACCCTCGAAGAGCACACCTCAAGCAATATCAATGTTTCTCACCTTCAAGTGCTTCGAGGAAAACAAAGGGCGCTCCACAGCAGAAGGGATCCATGCAGCTTTTATCACTGAGTATGATAAAATGTCAGTATAATTCATTTATGTGTGTTGTATCAGTGCGACTTACTGGCCCGGGATCCACTCAGGGATGGTGATACATATCGCAGCAAGTGGCACTTTGACAGTGCACGGGGGGATTGGTTCGGAAATCCAGCCAGGTCTGCCGTGGTCAAAGACATTGTCAAATCAATCAAGCATAAGGAGGGGGGAGTAGATGGAGCTGAAAGGCATCATTCAGCTGCCATGTCGAAACAATACCTGGATAAGCTGCATGATTGGTCAATGCGAGCATGCCCATTGAAGACACTTGATGCCATACCCCTGGATCTGGCCACACGCAATGTCATTTCTCATCACCTTCGTTTCCGGGCATTTGCATCCACCGGCTGGACAGTGTGGTCAAGGTAAGTGGCTTGTGACGAGTATTGGATGATGATTGGGAACTCACCAACACGACCAGGAATCACGAAACCATCCAGCTTCAATACAAGCATCTGCGGTTTAATTGTGACAACAGACGTGGTGGCTCACCTGGCGATCCAGATTTCTTCACGCTCAGTCTTGAGCACCGCAAGAACTGGCAGAAGAATTTGGACAAGAATGAAAATAATTTGCGAGGCAAGTTTACTCTCAGTGGTAGTTGTAAAACTTAAACCTTGAATGCTCACCGGTAATGCAGGACACCGTTACCATATCTATCCGCAGCCAAATTTACCATCTGCAGATCTCTATAACCACATGCTGGATTGGCTCGACTGCTACGAACTGCTGATTAATCGACTGTTGCAACCAGACGATTATTTATTCCCATCGTTGCACATCAACGGGGTCATTGAACCGCACCGGATGATTACGAGTGATATGGCTCAGAAAATGATTACCGAGTATGCAACAACAGCAGGTCTGCCAGCTGCTTACTTATTCACGACACACTGCTTTCGCCGTGGAGGTGCACAATATAGATTCATGTTTGCACCCATAGGCGAGCGATGGACTCTCGCGCGCATTCGGTGGTGGGGTGGTTGGGCAGACGGGGAGCATGTAAGTCAATTATACAAAACGAGTATTGCCAAGTGCAGCTTACCATCATCCAGCAGGATACCCTTATCAAATATCTTCTCGACGAGCTTCATAGCTACGAGCAAGATCACTCTGATGCCCTGTGTCCTATCCCAAGGAATGCAAGCCTATCACATGCTGGAGCAGCTGCTCTGGTGGAGCCTTTGTGTCGAGACGAAGCCCGTCGCATGCTTGAAATGCATTCCGTGGAAACCAAGAAAGTCATTCAAGAAACCACGATGGGTGTGCTCACAAGTGTTCGTCATCAGCAAAACAGGGTCACTCTACCCAGTCTGTAACAGGCTGGACAGGCATTCATAGCACCATAGCAGTCATAGTTAGGTGTGGTTCCGCACAGCTCTCCACAGAATATGCTACCTGTACAGCATTCCGCCATTTCTTGACAGACGTCCACAGTGCTGCACAGTCACTCGGTGGTATTCGACAGACGTCCACAGTGCTGCACAGTCACTCGGTGGTATTCAACAGAGGTCCACAGTGCTGCACAGTCACTCGGTGGTATTCGACAGAGGTCCACAGTACTATGCCGAGGACCCTGATACAGCAACAATTGTTTATATTAATAATATATGCGCTACCCATTGGACAATAGATGCATCAAAATGATTCTCATTGGTAGATAGCTACGTTACGGACAAAAAGCGGACAACATGATATAATGAATCAAGACAAATGAAGCCAACAAGCAGAGTTGCACGCGAGAAAGGCAAGAAGAGAAGAAGTTACTCAGTCAAGTTGCACTTCGAGATCGGCCATTCCCGTCTTTGATTGGTCGTCAACCCGCATGCTAGTGTAGTATGATCAGCCATCGCCGTACAGTTATGATAGATTTCGTTACCTTCCACCCGCACTCCAATCACGTCGGGCCCTCTCAAATTTCGAACCGTGGTATTCATCTGCGACAACTTTCTGAATAAGACCCACAACATGCTTGTATACCGGGGAATATGTGTCGGCCTGGAATGGTGCACGCTTGAACGAGCCAGCTGCCCATTCATCCAAGGCACACTTGATCTGGGCAGTATCATTAGATATGATGTAGCGCATGCAAAAATGATGAGGACTCACCGCCGTAATCACCAGAGCTACCGCCATGGATGGGACTTTGGCTCCGAACTCGTCACTGAACGCGTGTCCGAGTTTGGTAGTTGAGCCGTAGAAGAAAACCTTGCAAAGTTCTGCGATAGCCGGGTGAGTCAGATTGTTAGTGCGGTCCTGTTATCAACACGTCAGTGATAGTTCTGTAAAAATATCAAGCACTTACGTTCTCGTCTTTTCCATCCTGCATAAACTGGCCCTTGAAAAGAAGAGTGGTAACTGCATCCTTGACATGAGCTTGGAACTCTTCCGAAGTGGGTG